>JAFELO010000786.1:390606-415560 GCA_017140195.1 Eumaeus atala
ACCTGAGGGAGACTATCCCAGTGAGTAGTAGCTGTTACGATACCGGAGCCCCGCGCCGAATTGGGGGGACTATCATAGTGAGTGTCAGTTGTATAATACTGGAGACCGCGCCGTATCTGAAGGAGTCTACAATGCCGGAGCCCCGCGCCGTCCTGAGGGAGACTATCCTAGTTAGTACTAGTACTTACAATACCGGAGCCCCCCGGCGACCTGAGGGAGACTATCCTAGGGAGCACTAGTGGTTACAATGCCGGAGCCCCGCGCTGACTTGAGGGAGACTTCTATTTTTTTTTCATACGGGAGAAGAGGAAATCTTAAAAATACACCACCAAGTTGTAGCTGGCTGGTAGTGTGGGATTTTTACCCACTAAAAACCTCCTCTCAATATAAGTACTCAGCGCCACGGCACCGCGTCAGCATTACTTCATGGTGCTGGTACTCCTCCTAATCGCTAGACACTAAACGATTACACCTCTGATCTTTCTTCTGTCCAGTTGCCGTTCGATAGCAACATCCAGGAAACGACGCGGTTCGGGCTTTGAGGCACTCCCTTCTCATTCTTCCGACGCACCCTTATTTCACACCAACGTTGACAGTCAGCAAAAGTATGCTCGGCGGAGTCCGTATCACCCGGACAGTACACACCCTCAGGAAGGCTACAGATCCCCATTCGGTGCAAATAAGCATTGAACTGTCTGTGTCCAGTTAAGAACTGTGCGAGGTGGTATTCTAGATCTCCGTGCTGTCGCAAAACCCAGTCTCTAACTCCACTAAGAAGTCTAAAGGTCCAGCGGCCAGTCTCCGCCGATTCCCAGCGCTCCTACCAGAGTGCAAAGGTCTTCTCGCGTTCTCGGGTCCTGGTTTGGGACAAATGTCTTTCGCCAGCCCTCCGAGCATCCCAGATACCTATTGTGTGTCGAGAGAATGCTCTCGGCTCACAAGAGGTCAATTGGAATCGTACCCGATATAACAAGAACAGCCGCTTCTGACACCGTTCGATAGGCACATGCTATCCTCAGAGCACACCTACGTTGTACAGATGCAAGTCGCTTTCCATTCCTTTCTATTTTGAGTGCCTAAACCCAGACTTCTACTCCGTAGAGCATGATAGAGTTTGCGACATTCGGCATAAGCCGAGAAAGTCTGGCTACCATCGTTGCCCCTTTCGTGACCACACTAGATCTGTCCACGGAAAGTCAGTTTCGCGTCCATCGTCATTTCAAGATATTTCATGGATCCACAGCTCTACGTGTTGATCCACGATACGAGCTCAGAGAGGACTCGAGAACCATCTCTGTGATGTAAATACCACCATCTCATTCTTTGCAGTGACTAATGTTAAACCGTTTTCGTTTAGCATAGCATTAATTTTGGTCGCGGCGAGGCTAGTCATTGCCTGCCCTTCGCTATAGTTACGCGCAAGGATCAACGCCGCAATATCAGCAAAACCCTCCAGCAATATCTCATTTGGTAAGTCCGGGCGCAGAAGTGCATAGTGGAGAACGTTCCAAAGCGCACGTCCAAGTACCGAACCTTAAGCTGCTCCCCCGATGAGCCTCTTTGGGATGAGGCTACTACGGGGGACCTCTTCCGTAGTAGCCTCATACATTAAGAAGCGATCACATAAGTAATCACTTAAAATACGCATAAGACACTCCGATAGACCAAATTTCCGAAGCGCTTCCATTATATCCGACCACCTTGCGGAATTATAAGCGTTTTTGGTGTCAAACGTCACCATTGTACACACTGGTCGATTCCGATGGTTGCCCGTCCAGACTTGTTCAGCTCGGAAATTACACTTATTGTACTGCAACCCGGCCTAAACCGTGTTGATTTTGAGCTAGACCTCCTGCAGCGACCACTTCCTTCGTCAGCCGATTCCTAGTAAGGCTCTCGAAAATCTTGCCTGCGACGTTTAACATGCACAGTGTTCTATAAGATGAGGGTGTATAGGGCGGACCTTTACCCTTACTTAAAAGCCTTTGCAGTTTCCATCTTTTCGGAAATGCTCCAGCAGAGATACAGGCGTTGTAAGTGTCCTGGAGTGTTTTTCGTGTTTTTTAGTAAGGATTTTATATACCTCGGCGGCAATATCATCTGGACCAGGGGCCTTTCGGGCCTTTCCAGTCTTGAGATTCTTTACAACTTCCCGTACCTCGACTGATGAGAAAAGTGGACCCTCTTCAACAGATGCCAAACTCTGATTATGTATCCGGTCTTTACGATCAGGAAACAGAGTCTGGACTATTTCCACCATTGTATCGGGCTCCATAGCAGCTACCGAATTAACGGCCTACCAACTTTCGAGTGACGATTCGGTAACCATCGCCCCAAAGGTCGTCATCTAAACATCTTTTGCTCACCTTGATCGCGGTGACAAGTAGCTCCTTCGCGGCTTTGTACTATTTATTCTTTTGCTGCCAAGTGTCTCTCTTTCATGCCCTCAAAGCTTTTCTACGAAGTCGCATACACTCAGCCCTAAGCAGTGCAATCTCAGCCGTCCACCAGTAAACTGGTTTCCCTTGTGAAGATACGGAACGACGTCGACATACGGCCAACAAGCGTATCCACGTGGTGAAATGACTGCAGGAACTTCCGGAAGAGCAGCTAGTCTTTCTGAAACTATTTTTATGAAAACATCCACATCTAGACTCGGCACCTTCCATCCTTTCCGCTTTATCCATCGCTCTGGTATTGTAGTGGATCCTTCTTTACTGTAACCGAATACTTAATGTATTGGTGGTCACTGGCCGTGTACTCCTCTACAATAGCCCTGTCATTGATTACGCCCGCTATTGCTTGACAAGCAAACGTGAGGTCTAATATAGAATCACGCACGCCGACTCTTCGAAAGTAGGCGTATTTCCATTATTAATAATGACAAGGTCGACACTTGCCAATTCTCTTCGCCGTACGAGTGACATAAAGTGTATATGCCATACCTCATTCGACGGATTTTGCATTAAAATCTCCCCCTATCACAATTTCTCCCATATGCATACCGACTATTCGCTCGAGTTTGTTCACCCTGTTTCGGAAGACAGCAATAGGCTCTTTGTGAGTAAAATAGCAGGACCCAAAGGTAACTACTGGTGTTACCATCCATACTATGTCATCCCGCGATCCACTATCTCTAATGAAAAGTCAAAGTCGCCTTTTCATTAGAGATGTGGTCCGGAAGCAATATTGCCGCCGTGCCGATTTGGTCACAGAATCAATTAGGTCCTAACATAGATCACTCTATGTTAGGACCTAATTGATATCAAAATTATATCCGCTCTGTAAGTACAGTAAGTAAGTAACAGCTCTGATATCAAAATTATATCCGCTCTGTGAGTACGATTCCACTCGAGAAGCAGATCACGGGCCAGCCCGCATCGTTGGAGGTTTATCTGTAGTACCTTAGCCATTTTCCTTATCCTCCCGAGAGAACGTGCACCGCCTAGAATCAGTCATATGATCAGAGGCTCGCTCGTTGCCAGCCTTTGCAAATAGATGACAGTGCGGAGGTTTAGTGCATATCCTTGACTGGTGACCATCCCCCCCCCCACACCGCCAACAGCAACGACTCCTGTCCTCTTCCGCCCTACAAGAGCCTATATAGTGCCCTAGCCCGTGGCATCGATAGCACACAGTCTAGTCGCTTCCAACGGGGTATCGATAGTTCAACCAACCGATCTTAACGTTCCCTAAGGCCTCCAAAGCCACAATGGTTGTACACTACCCCATTTATTAGGTTTTGTTGATGGTCACTTTCAGCCTGTCGACGCTCTCATCGGTGGCCCCTTTTACAGTCGCCTCGACCTCTTCTACTGTGATGGCAGCTTCCAGTCCATCTATGACCACAGTGATAGTAGGTGCGAAATGGCGTACTTCCACGTCACCTCTAGCAGCCTCGGTGATTTTATTGCCAAGTGTCAAGCGATCTTCGACTGGGCCCTCACATTTAATAAGAAGACCACCTTTTCTGGCAGTCCTCACGACCTTACTCCTATGCCAAAATCTTTCGGATTAAGGCTCTGCCGCAGATATCTGAGAACTTCACTGTAAGATCTGCCGACACCCGGGTTTATCAGCATCCGATTGGTTTTGCCTTTTCAGGTTCTGTTTCGCTTGCTCTGGGCCTGGTCCTGTGGTCCCTGGCCCAGGTCCAGTTGGTCGCATCACCCACAGTTTTTTTCTTCTTCCTCTTATTTTTTTCTACTAATATAAATGGTTCTTCTTCTGGATTTTGTTGTTGTTATCCTACTAGTTGCTTCTGTTGCTCTGTAGCAGTTTCTCCCCCATTTCTTACTTCTGTATTTTTCTTTGTCTTTTCCTTTGTGATGTGACAAATGTTAAGCTTCCGTCGGGTCCTTTGTAAATATGTTCTTTACAGGTGTGACTCGTTTCTGTAGTATGAGAGCCTCGCGTTGTTCTATCTTGTTAATCAGCGCTTGTCTTTCTAGTTCTTCAGCATGTGCAAGTTCTATTTGGTTATTCTTCCACGTCTTCCTGTGCACTAACCTTTCAAGGAGAAGCGTCTGCGCTTCTCTCACCCCCTTCGTCACTTCTGATGGTACTGTACGCTTCGACTTAATTGAGGTTAACGTTTCTTTAATGAGCTCTTGGAGCTCTTCCAATAGCGTATATTCTTTTGCCATAGCCTCATCACGGCTTACTAACAATTTCTTTATTTGTAAGCCAGCTAGTTCAGTCACCGTCTCCAAACTTTCTACTTCTTTTAAGATTAAGTTTAATTGCACCATCTTGTTCCCACGAGTATGCACAGAATTAAAAGTCCGCCGCCACCACAGAGCCGGCATGTGGTAGTAAGACGACTTAAATGCAATGAAGTGGCGCCTGGTGCTCCAAGGGAAACCGTTTGAGACAGCACATTACGCCCTGCTGCCATTCAGGATTAGGCACGATTTTCTTTACCCTGTAACTTGGGCGAGATCGTTTTAAAGAGTTTCTTTCCCCTTTGACTGATTGCACTAGCGTTTAAAACACTAGTGGGCGGTGGGGTCGTCACATCCCTACGCCAAGGAGGGAGACTATCCTAGTTACAATACCGGAGCACCGCGCCGACCTGGGGGAGACTATCGTAGTGAATACTAGTAGTTACAATACCGGAGTCACGCGCCGGCCTGAGGAAGACTATCTTACTTATTAATAGTAGTTACAATACCGGAGCCCGTGCCGACCTGAGGGAGACTATCCTGGCAGAAGCAGCATTTTTTTTACTATAAACTCAGTAGTAAAGTAAAGAAATGTTGCCCAACGTACGCAGCTTTTACTAACTCAAGGAGGGGAGAAAGAGGACCTCCTCTTGTAAAGTTGCACTTATTAAGTAAGCAGATAGCCTTTTGCTGATTTGGCAAAAGAGCATTTTTTCCATATAGTCGTCTTTCGTCATATACAACACGGGTTTGCCCTTAGGCCAATCCTATTTAAATGATATGTCACACTAGATAACCTTTTGGAATTATTAAAGTGATGGATATTCATGAGGATATTTCTGGATCTTTTTTTTTTGAGTATTTAAAATCTTTGCACAGAAAAACAGCAGTTCAACCAACGTTGCGGTGATGATTCTGGTTGAAAAGGAATTGTTACTAGTGTACTAGCTATACCCCTATTAAATCTTCTTTTTTGTTGACGCGGGGAAACGCATTTACGCGCCTTCACCGGCCCTGGGTGGGTTCCAGTGATGTGCGGGGCTCGCCGCACATCATACTGCCGAACATCAACAAAAACCACCGCGAGTGCCATCAGTGTCGCTTTCGCCTCGACGTCTAGTCAGTCCTCTAAGGGACTGACGCCAACACCACAGATGGGGTTGTCCGCACCATAGGCCAACCCCACCAACTTTGGGACAGTGCAATGGGGCAAGGTTCCCACCCTCGCCGCCTCATTGTTTTTTCTCTTTTGTCCCCTCCTCTTATAATAGGGGTACAAAGAACGCCTCCTCCTGCTCTTTAGTCCCCTCTTCTTATAAGAGGGGTACAGAGAGCATACACCTCGGTTTAATTAGCTTCGCCCAAGGTGTCTCGATCTCACCCCAGGCTACTGAGCCCCACCGCCACGACAAGGCTTGAACCATAGTGGGGATGCCCCCGTTACACCTGCTTTAAATTTATCCATTATTTTTTAGGAATAGTAAGTAGATATTTGGTTATTCCAGATATTTGTGCAAATTTCATCCAAATCCATTCAGTCGATTTTGGGTGGAGGAATAACTATAGCTAACTAACTAGTAGGATTGGTAAAATTTGCACTTACCTTCGAAATGATCCCATGGCATTAGATCGTAAATTATAATTTAATTAAACTGTTAAGTGACTGACAAATCGACCAAATTTAAAAATTAACTAAATGAAAAATATCTCTTACAGGATATAACCACGTGTCTCCTCAGATCTGAGCCAACGACGTACTTGGAAGACTACGTCACGACTGATCAAACGCTGTACGAAATGCTGGGAGACTCCATAATGCCGAGGCGTACCATGTTCCCATATTTCGGTAATTCATTAATCATTATCTATTGTTGTATAAAACACTTACAAAAGTTTATAAATGTTTTCATATTTCTCATGTTCTTAATTAGAAATAGAAATATCTATTTTTTCCGCGATTATTTTGTTTATAAAGATGTTTAGCCGACGGGGTAAATTTATAATCTTCCACACCCACTCAAAAGAGACACACTTATTTTGGGTCTCTTTTGTTATACAACTTTCAGAGTCAATTTCACAGTTTCCTATTAAAGTTAACTTATTAGAATCATACTTGCAAATAAACTATACATTTCGGTATGACTAGTCATAGCTAATTAGGTGTACGTACGGTATGACTAGTCATAGCTAATTAGGTGTTTAATTAAGTACGAATAACTTGTGAAGCAAAAATACCCTAAGTCAACCTTTTTAATACTCATAATATAATAATAGCTCTCAAGAGCTAAGTAGCATCCAACTGTGGTAACACTACATGACTAAACATTAAATATCCCTTTCTGATAGTAAGATCTGTAGGCCGGAAGTCTTTCCAAAAAAGAAAACACAATACTAAAAAAAAAAAAAAACAAAATTCTTTATTTTAATCACTTTCTTAGGAAAAGTTATATCATGCTAAAAATTACCTGATGCCTTACAAAAATTATTTAACAAAATATGTTTTGTTTTTAGACGAGCCTACGCTTAGCAGAACAGAATCTGAAAAAACTTTGGTCGAAGATCTGCCGTTCCTACCTCTGAGGCCTATGACTAGGCGGCCGAAAATAAGACTTTTACCGAAGAAGCGTAAAAGTCGACCGGTACCGCGCGAAATGGTTTTCGAAACAACGAATTATAGGCCGAGGTGTATATATTTTAATATAAAAAATTGTCGCAACATCGAAACCGCTCGGAGAGTACCGGTTCGAACTCAGTGCAGTGCGGGGCGTGTAGACGGAGTGGGCGTGGCTTGTGGACTGTTACATAGATTTAGATATAGACTAAACAAACCGCCAACATTTCCAATATTTGGAGCTTTGACTTTGTAAAGTTGTGTAAATAAATTTATTATTTCCTGTGATCTTTATTACGACTTATTCTTTCAACCTGTTTACTTTTTTACTTTTTATCTTTATTATACTTAACGATCTCTTTCTCTCGTTATTATTTTCTATCATTTTTTTTATTTATGGAGTTACTCTTTATGAAACGATATGAAAAAAAAAAACGTGTAAGTCGGTTTACGGACAATTTTATGCCAACGGTTTTTAATTGATCTGTGAACGCATAATATAATAGTTTTAGGTATTATATTAAAAAAAAACATATTTTACAAATCAATGTTTGTCGCGCCATAATATTTACATACTTTTAATAAATATTTTTTATACAAATTTGACTAAACTTTGATTTTGCAAAACGATTTTGGACCATAAAAATATATTAAAATATGTGTGTATCAAAATACTACTTATCTATTGCCTGTATTTATGAAAGTGTACCATTTCAACCTGCAATTGTCACCTGCGATTTTTTTATATTATAAGATGGAGCCAGAAGTGAGTACCGCTGCCCATAGACATTCACAAGACTAGGCGTCTTGCAGACGCGTTGCTGGTATTTTTGTTTGTCCCGAGCGCAAGAGCTCTTTTGTCCCTTCCTCTTATAAGAGGGGTGTAAAGAGACACGATGCTGCTCTTGCCTCTGCTACTCGTGACGTCCGCACTTAGTCGATTCACGGCCTTCCAGACTCGAGTCAAAGGTATTGCAACAGGCATGGCAATGTCTGTTCACCGCTCGGTCGCTCACTTGTATCCGCCTGATATTCAGTCTTATACCCCCGCTGGCTATATTGTAATGTGATCACCTAATGTATTTTACTTGGTATGGGTACAGACCCATGGATACCCATCCATATAAATAACAAAGTAAGGTGAGTGAGTACTCAGCTTACGTTGTACCAGTTATGTTCGTGGGCGTAGGCAGTCGTAAAGAGGTTCCGATTGCTCGTTTGTCCCCCCCCCCCTAAACATTAAAAATATATCGTCATAGTTATGTTCAACTTAATAAACAAATTCTCGATCTTTTTCTCTACAATGTCGCGGCATATCTACTTGTCAGTAAAAAAATAGGCACAAGACATCTTTACAGACAGTTAAAACAATCTGCTCTATTAATTAAAAAAGTATGTATAAGAGGACCAACAAGCAATAGGAGCCGTAGGTGACTACCATAGACGACATACACATTACAGAATGCGCTGCTTCATTCCCTTTTCACACTATAGATCACCGGGTACCCACGACGCTGATTGCTAACTAGCTGACACTTCATGCGATGTCACGGAAGCGGCAATAGTTCAATGTAATGTGTAGTGAATGGTGGGGAGCGGGGACTATCAAATCGCCAGCAGCGCAGCAGTGGTTGAAAATATGAACTAATGGGGACTATCATGTGTCGAATTGGGAATGACCATGTGCCATGCAAACATTGATAGCCTGCCCCTTTTCGCAAATAAAAATATTTTAATTTGCGAAATGATTTGACTCCTAGCAAGTAGAAGTAGAGCTATGTTGCGTTGCAGTAGATTAGGCTCAGCACGATCGGGGAGGTACTCTCGCTCACATGGTACAGTCGCAAAGTGATGAGTCTGCGAGGCGGTGGCCCATTGAAGGCGAGGAGCTTTTATTTTTTATACAATATCTACTAAAGAAATGGTGTATAAATAAATAAATATTATAAAGGGATCCAGGCATCCAAAGCTTAAGCCATATTATTACGTCATAGGTAAATATCGCATAGTTGAAGAAGGGGAGATGATAGTCTAAGATCAATGCGCTTTCTCCGGTATGACCTGCGTTCTGCAGGACCGAAACGTAATCTCTAAGCTTACGAATTGTCTGCATGTTTATAAGCTTTGCGTTTCTGGTGCGTGGTTCTTGCGTTTCTTACGTTTCTTTCCTTAGCAAACACCATAACAAACTCATAATATCCATGCGCGACCCGCAATCTCTCCGGCCATGATAATCATTTTAAAATTAGCTATTGTAAACTTTATCGTATCGCAATACATCTCTCCCATCAACAGGAGAGTGGAAGGTCCAGCCTGCACTTTCGAATCCAAACCTAGTCACCTCGCCCGACGATCACTCATAGCAACCCGACGAAACTGTATTAGTCTTCACTTCGCTTCCACAGCATAGGTTCATGTCTGAAAACAACTCATAACATACACACATTAGATAAGCTGCAGTAGGGTGGTCACACTCAAAGTGGAACAATCACTTGAGATGAAAAAGGGTTTGAACATCGACTGCGACTACATGGATGTAAGAAGGGGCAGATCCGTCTTAAAAAAAAACTTCCACGTCATTACCAACGTCAGTCTTGCTCACCATGCCCAGCAGTAGACCGATAAAGACTGATGTTGATGCTTTGTCAAATAACCTTGGCATATTAAAATGATTTCAATAACAACTGGCGTTTTCGCAGCACACGACGGCGGTCGGCGCCCGCACCTGGGCGTCGCGGCGTCGGGGCGTCGCGACATCTCGTCATGCATATCACTTGATAATAACACGTTGTCAATATGGAAATTCTCCCAGCTAAGCTAGCGTGATACCGTGAAGGTTATGCTGTCGCCTTTTGCGCAGTGTGTTAGAGTCCGACGGGTCTAATTGAATAAAGGAACCTGAATATGCTTGTGCGGATGTTTCTACGTGTCAGCAGACCTCCCGTTTTCTTTGCCTGAATTTAAATCTAAAAATAAAACAAACGCGAGTGTTTCAAATATAATATCTTTATTTCTAAAAAAAATGTCAGTGTTACATTATGGTATATCTGTGGTCTTCACACTAGGTTTAGCCTGTGCTGTGAAAACTGGAGGTTGTATGAATATTTTAACTAGTGGTCAGCCCCTGCTTCGCCCGCAAATAAGACAAGCCGTATGCTACCTTAACAAACTATACCTACAAAAAACGTTTCTCGGGAGTCATTCCATACAGAAATACAGTTTAGGGTTACTTTGTTTTATAATATGTAAAGGAGTATTGTTGTGTATATACCATGTGTCATTAGCGTTATCAAAACGAGTACATCGAGACCTCGTACGCTAGATCCGTCGAGCCATTAAGGATTTAACAAATAATATAATAATCTACATATATGCTTTACATACGTTTAAAAAGATTACCCCCCTTCTGATGTCAGTCGGGTAAAAATTAAGTACATTCGGGGAATCATGTTGATAAGTCTCAGGTCTGCTGTAAGTCGCCTTTTTACTATTTATGGGATAGTTCATTGAGGATCACCTCGGGAACACGATAAGTCTTAACATGGGCAATCGGATCCTTTTGATGCCGCCTCTCATAGATATTCGTATAATTGTTATGCAGGTTTCTTGCACTCATTCCTCTAAAAGGTCACCGGAAATTCACAAACGGCAAGAAACGCGCCAACAGTGCTGCCGCTTTGCGGCAGAACCATGCGTAAGGTAACCCCCATACGACGAATGGGCCCCGGTTATTTATGTGTTTTAAACCATTATTTACGAGACAATTTCTAGTTGGCTGAATTACAGTACACACTTTAATTAGACCGTTTTAATTAAAAAATAGTTTGATATTGATATCGTGCTTGCTTAAAAGTTATAAATAAATGCCTGAAAGTTATAAATGCCTGAAAGGCACGCAAATAGGTTTTCCGCGAATATTATGTGCCGGAATAAATGCCGACTAAGTGCGAGTCTTACACGGAGTGTTTCGTACAATTCTCTATAAAAATCCTTAAAAAAAAAACATTTTGGGAGCCCCCTTAAATAATTATTTTATTCTATTTTCTTATAAAGTATTTGTCATTATACGGAAACAGAAATACATGTGTTATCTGTCACGGTTCATGAGATACACCCCGAAGACAGGCAGACGGACGGACGGGCATCAGACACTTGGTAACAGGGTTTACCCTTTGGGTACGGTACCCCAATTGCTGGATTAGGTGCCTATAATCGCTTATTGTCAGGTGGCAGATTTCCCAGGCCATTGAGACTATAATTCAGTAGTAGGATGTATACTAATTGCTAACAGCAAATTATACGGATGGTCCACTCGTCGAGATCATGGCGAATTGGAAGGGAGGTGGTAAGGGCAACGTCTGTGTGACACATGTGCGGATGTATATGGGCGTCGGTAGTCGTCAAAAGGCCGACTTTTTTTATAGTACACGAGGAATCGAAGCATTTTGACGCTTACCGATCGACGCCCATAGACATCCGCATTATTTTATGCACACGCCGTCCTTTCTTCCAATGGGCTACTCTTGCTCCCCACAACTGTACGATTTCTCGGTTACCTACTATCAAATAAACTAAAATGTTATAAGCATGGGTGCAAGACTATTGCTAGTTAAAGTAATCGTTTTTGTGTAGGTAGTAGGTACGTATTTGTCAAAGGTTGTATGTATGTTTGTTAATTTTTCATCCAAAAACGATTTCTGTGAAATACTTTTTATCGATATACCCGAAATATATTTACGATCGGTTCCGTAATGGTAACGCATTCGGGTATGCCGTACGCCTTACGCCAGGGGTCGAGGGTTCAAATACCGTCTAGGTTAGGGATGTTAACCTATTTCACATGAATATAAATATGTACTTCTTTAATGAAAATAGAATGTATATTTATTTTAATTAAAAAAACAATTAAATATATTACCGTTGTCTAATGTCGGAACTACAAGTTAATCTAACCACTGTGCACTATTTTTTGTTGACGCGGAGTGACGCATTTACGCGCCTCCACTAGCCCTGTGTGGAGTCCATTGCTGTGTGGGGCTCGCGGCACATTATAGTGTCGAATACTCACAAAAACTACCCCGAGTGCCATCAGTGCCGCCTTAGATGAGGTGTCCCAGAACAACAAATCTTCAGGACACCTGGACGGCTAGTCAGCCCCTTAAGGGAACGACTCCAGCTCCACAGATGGTTCCTCTTTTTGCTCTTTTGTCCCCTCTTCTTATAAAAGGGGTACAAAGAACCGCCACCTCCTCGGTTCAATTGACTTCGCCCAAAGTGTCTCGGATCAGCTCAGGCTTCTGAGGCTTGAACAATGGTGGAAACCCACCTCTTTGCACAGCAACTTCAATAATAAAATAAGAAATTTAATTCAATGTTACACAAATGCTTCCACAAACGGAACTTGTGGAACTGAAATTCATGATTCACAAGGTAACGCAAGTACTTAATACAGTAATCGTATCTGTAATTAGACAGATTACCTGTGAAGCAGTCCCTTAGACTATTAGGGTATTGTAAGAATAAAATACATACGATGAAGGGCAATCTTAAATATGAGATGGAACTTCTCTCGACCAAATTTGCAGGCGTTAAAGCGAGTTAGTCTAAGGGAAACCAAATGTGGTTTACACTCTGTCTCTCTTTTTCATTCGTTTCTCCCTGCGCACTGAGCTCGAAAGGTTTCATAGATACTTACATGTACTTAAACCTAATATAATAAATCATCAATTCTACATCTCTCTATCAAGAACTTAGTTAAACTAACAATGAAAATAACTATACGTTAAAACATACAAACTAAACAATATGCTACATGTATATGTAGTCATTAAACAAATGATCCCGCTCGGCAACCGCGTGGAGCAACATAGTATATCTCATTGTCCGCCTCCTAGACCAAGACCCACAGTCGCAGTCATAAGCCTGCCTCTGGCGTCACAACACTACGTTTATTATCTCTGTGTTCTCTGCTCTATATATACCGTCTCTATGCCTAGAAATCGGAAGTACGAAGTATAATTTTAGATGTTTGTTTTGTGACGCATTATCGGCTTCGTGACACAAACCAATACACACCAGAACGCCGCGCCAATATTTGATAACGTCCAGTGTTTGCTATTGTTGTTATAATATTTTAGGTGCACCGCCACAAAATACACTCAAATCTACTGATTTGAGTGGCATGTGTTACTACACATGCCAGCTTAGGCACGTTTTTTGCTTTATGCATGTCTTATGTATAGTTCAACGTGGCCTAGTGGTGTAGTGGTGCGAATGTAGTCAACCACGGGTAAGTTTCCGGTTTCGACTAATAAGCGTAACTGTGATGTCGTAGTTTCTCACAACAGTCCGGAGTCAGGACGCGATGTTACATCCCCGTGCCTCCGAGAACACCTTAATCCGTCGATCCTGCGCCTGATTTCTCTCGGGCTATGTTGACTGAAGTCCCATTGGAATAAGAGAATGAGGTAATTGAGAGCGCATTTGTGCTTGTGCACATATTAGTGCTCTGTAATATTATAAATAAGAATACAGCATCACTCGTATCTGCGTGCATCATCATCAATATCAACCCTTATCGGTCCGCTGCTGGACATAGGACTCCAGAGCAACCGCAAGTTGATTACATCGTCATTGTGTACTGATGTATCTTGCTACAGTGTCTTTTCAGTAAAGCCAGCCCTGGGTGGGTGGACCTACGGTACTGGTTAGAGGCGAATACCCGTCGCAACTGTCGTTTGTGTCCCCTTTGGTGTCCTGTTCCTTAGGGAAGAGCGCCACCTGCTCAGATGAGGGACAGTCTCATGCGAGAACTACGTCACTGATTTCTGGACAGTGAAATGAGATGAGATTCTCATACTCACCTTACGTTGTATAGTGCGCCAACGCACGATCCAATCAAATCCAAGAGGAGGGGGTCCTCTGATTTATTAGTTCCCTATTCTTATAAGCACGAAGAGCGTTACGCTGGTGCTACGTGCTTTTGAATTGTAACAGTATTTATGACCAGACTAAGTATATGCTTGACGTTCTAAAAGTACCTAAAACATTGGAGATCTTATAAAATTATGCGTATATAGATATACCATAGGGTTTCAATAGTTTTTGTCGCTTTAAACTATAAAAGGAAAAATATATAACAAGAAAAATAACAATCGGCATTTGTAATCTTTAGTATAGTTACCTACCACTTGATGTAACCAGATTAATTTGCTACTCGGATCACGAAAGTCAGACAATGATACAGATTATCTAAAAATATCTAACCAATAATTATTGCTCCATAATTTACACAATTGTAGTTTGAAATTGAAATGCTTTTAAGCTTGATTTCAAACATCTGTAAAAGCGGGTTTAAACCGAAGTGTTGATTAGTTAAATCAAACCGCTGTGCAATCCTAATGTCTTGTATAAGATTATAAAAAGAATCAAAGATTACGCGATGGGAAGAGTAGTGGGATGATCACAGGTGAGCAGTAGGTGGTCCGATAAGATTTGTTTATATCATAGGGTCTGGGTAGACAAACGAGCGGTCGGACTACTCGATAGATCTGTAAACATCCGCATAATTGATGTCCAATGTGCGTCCTTCTTCCCTCCAGTGGGCCGTTTATTTTTGTAGCATTGTAAACAAATAGTAAGAAGTTTTTAATAAGAGGTAGTGTCATGCTGCACAGGAGGAGGTAGTACCATGCATAGTGCATGGCACTATGCATGGTACCACTACTACCTCCTCCTACGCAACGGAATTGGGTCGGCAGGACCGGGGAGGTAACTCTCGCTCACATGACACCGCCGTAACGTGACATCTTCAGTGTCGCGTTTCGTGCGGTTTGTGAGTAGCCGGTGGCCCGTTAGGGGGGAGGGCAACGCATTGGCATAGTAATTATGTGGATGTTCATGGATTTAGGTAGTCGTAACAATGGCTCCGATTGCTCGTTCGCTATTCTATAAAAAAGAAAGGTATGTTTATGTTTATACCTTTCTTTGCATTATAGCTTCTTCTATGCATTATAGCCGAATGGGGCGGTCACCTCTCGCTGCCGTGATACTGCTACGTAGTGGCAGCTATGATGTGGACGCTCGCGCGGTGGATGCCTTTCTGGCGCACTGGGCGTCAGTAAGATTCGGTCGTAGTGTGCAGAGAGGTAAAGGTTATTTTTATGCAAATCAAAACCTAATTGGCTGTTACAGCTATTAACACTCATTTTTTTAGAACAGATTCAAAGTGTTACACTTTATTTCTGTTTCAATATAAGAACAGAAATGAATACACGTAGAGTCCCTGGGCTAAATATTACGCCTACAATGACGTTTACAAGACAGAAATGTTCGTTGGTATTCACTTAACGCCAGGAGTAAAATGTTAACATTTATTTTAGAAGAACATCCGCTGAGTGTGTTTCGCCGGCTGTTTTGAGGTCTGGGCTACCGTTGGAGCCGGTAGTGTCACTTTGGCATATATAATTAGTGGCATGCTGCATTGCAGCTGAATTGGGCCGGCACGACCGCAAATGCTCCTTTCACTTATGTGTCAGCTGTGCTGTCGCGTTTCATGCGGTTCATGAGTAGCCGGTGGCCTATTGGAGAGAAGAAAAAGAGGGCAACGAATCTGCCTCTACTATAATGCCACGGATGGATGTCTATGGCGTCGGTAGTTGGTGCTCGTTTACCCTCTATGCTATATAAGAAAACTCTATGCTATATAAAAAAATGCAAAGCGTTACGCTGGTTACGCATGACCGGTGACTGTTCATACGATTTCACGCCATATTTTTAAATTAATCCTTTCGGAGTAAACTCGTGTAAATACGGATACACAGTCCGTTTTCTTCGGCTATAAAAAGCTCTGGCGCGCGTCACGTCGTATCAATAAAATGTGAACATAATGATTTTTGTCCTTGTTTTTAATTTGAATACCGAACACCGGCGGTATCTATAACTGATGCGTGTGCCGGTAATCGATACAGCGCGGCGCCAGCGCTTATTGTGTCTACACGTTTATGGGTTCGTTGGTGTATAGAACCATCATCATGGACCCCACAATGTCCTCTGGTTTCCATAAGCGACCCATGGTGAATTTTGACCGTGCCACGGCGTGCATCGTCTTTAGACCAATCCCGAAAGAACTTTTCCACGGAATGATGCTGCGGCCTCACTCTATAGCACTCAAATTTACGGACTCATTAAGTCCATTTTAAGATGCGTATGGGAATCTCGAATCACTACATATATAAATCTATGAGTGCGTTTAGTCGTTAGGCGCCTAATCTATCCTAAGTACCGGGATATTGAATTTTTTCTCGGCTACCGACCCTTATAGACAAAAAAGTTGCAGATTTTCAATGTGAAAGTGGAAGGATGTAGGTACCGGGGAAGATCAAGACTGACATACCATGATCAAAAGGATACTCCGAAGGCCAAAAGTCCATGCAACCGTACAATTTTTTTAGTAACAGGTGGTGCCATGCCGCATAACAGCGTAATTGAACCGGTAATATCGGGGAGGTACGTCTCGCTCACTTGATATCGCCGTAAAGTGACATCTACGGTGTCGCGTTTCATGCTGTTTGTGAGTAGACGGTGGCCCATTGACTCCTCAATGGGACTCACTACTCACTACTCGCCAATGAGGCGAAAAGGGGGCATAGTAATTATGCTGATGTTGATCGGCGTCGGTAGTCGTAGACGGGCTCCCACTTCTCGTTTGTCCCCCGATACTATAAATAACCGGCGTTTCTGTACGTCTGCGTACAGAAACGCCGGTTATTTATAGTAGTGGTATAGTAGTAGTTATGATTGAGGAGGAAGAAAATACGAAAAAAATGTAAAAATCGTGATATGTGGCACTCGATTTTCCTTTGCACTGGGAACTGGCGTAAAGACTGGTCCGAATCTTGGCTCGAACTCGGGACCCATGCGCCGGTAGGAACTACTTCTTTAGCGTGCAGCAAAACAGCAGACATGTCGTTAGTAATTTGACGGTGCATGGTTTATAAAGATATTGTGTTGCAAGATCGGCGTGGGCTCCGCGTCACAACGCACGACGCGGCGACAGATATATGATCTCACTGTTGACGGAGATGAGCAGTAATATTATGGATGTCCTAAATAATTCATAAAGTAAACGCGCGGAAGTGGCCTTGTCCCGAGATTTGTGTGCAAATGGAAATGTGCGTGAGCTATCTAAAAATAATGCCTAAATACCGTTCCTTAAAAACCAGAACTGGCATAAATTTTGCGGGACGTATCGTCCTTCCTTACTACTCCTTCGCGAAGCTACATGCTAGAAGCGTTTCAGAATTAGGATAACACATCACTATGTGGCGGTATTATGTGAACAAACTCCATCATCGGTTTTGCTGGTCTAATTCGGCGGCATGAGCAACGTCACTAGTGGCGTTGATGATGCCTGATCTGAGCGGGTGGCGTTGGTCCCTACAAGAAATAGGACACCAAAGAGGACACAAACGGCACCTACAATGGAAATTCGGTTCTAACTGGTACCGTAGCTTCACGCATCCTGGACTGGTTTCACTGAAAAGGCGCCTTGCCCAAGTTGCTAACATCTTCATCTTGTACACTGAGTAAACTCTAGACGCGTATGAGAGCTGACAAACACTGTTTTTGTAAATATCATCGATGTTACTAGCGTTCTGCCTGTCTTAAAACTTAGTCCATTGATAAATACTGTTACATTAAAAAAATATTACATTTTAATTTGGAATCTGTCATTTTTATACGATTGTTCATTTTGTTTTCTCATTTTGACGCCAATTCATTGTCCAATTATTTTATGATATAAAAAAGGAATGGGTGATAAAGCGAACGGAATCGATGTGATTGCATGACACAAAATAGGTATGGAGCGAAATGCAATTTCTAAAAGTCTCCACACACTTGGTATTACTCAAATGTTTGTGTACCGGGTTATTAATCGGTACAATGAGACTTCTGATCTCCCGAGATCTGTTCTTTACGGAGAAAGATTTGGCCATCCACGTAGTGGTGGTCACACGAAAAAGGTGGCCAAAGTAGTATGGGAAATAATTCGAAGAAATCCTGTCCGAAACAAAAGATTTTATCACGGGAAATGATGATAGCGCCTAGTCCATGTCACGTATTTTAAGCGATGACTTAGGACTTGCAGCCTATAAGAGATGTATTGGTCATTTCTTAACTTATAGATTAAAGATGAATAGATTGGTAAAATCGAAACAGCTACTGAAGCGGCACGCAAAGGGAAGTCACACAGTGTTTACTGGTGAGATTTATAAAATTGAGCATTTTAACAAAGAAGATGTATTTATGCTCAAAGCTGGGTATTACCCGACTTCAGTGAAGGTTTGGTGCGGTGTTATCTGCGAAGAGGTGACCCAGCCACATTTTTGTGCAAAATGTTCCAAAACATCGACACAATTGTATCAGGATAATGGTATATTGTTTGCCATACCTTCTCAAGAATGGTCTTGAGAAGGTATTATTACCTTAGCCCCGTAATAACACCATGTTCAATTACTAAGTATGTTCCTTCCAGTAAGACTCGGGACCAGATCATAAAGCTCGATCCATCCCACCTTGGTTAAAATGAACGTTTCGGACTATCGGACCTGAAGACTACCCTTCATCTAGTCCCAGCCTTAATACGCTGGATTATGAGCTATGGTCAGTTTTAGAGAGAGTATCTTGGTCCAGACGCCATGATAATGTGGAGTCCCGAAAATAATCCACACGATTGGCTGTAAAGTACGGAAAGAGCGCGTGCTTCTATCGATAACTGGCCTCGACGTTTAAGGGACTGTGTTACAGCCTACGGAGACCACTACAAATATTTTTTTTATAATTTAAATTGTTTTACATTTGTGTATTAAAACAATACACTGTCAAAGTAATGAATGTTATTTGCAATTTTAAAAAAGTTGTTTTTTGTTACAATATTTATGACAGGTACACTAAAACCTTCCTCTGGGATCTTTTTTTTATATGATGTTCAGTTTTATGACAGCACGAGGCTACCGACAGTGGACGGATGCGCCAACGGAATCCTCATGAAATCTTTCTCAGTAGATGTTGAAAAACATAAGTCACATACGGACAGACCGTTCCGGAGACTCTGTTTTATAATATGCATACATAGATAATGTTGGTTGGTATTCCAACTTTATGACAAGTGGAGTTTATTGCAAAGTGAATTTTGTATTCTGTAGCGAATAGTGCGCCATGCGTCATGCACCGCAAACCATTCAATACGGTACACCGCTACTCTGGCTGTACCGTAAGATGTGAGAGGAAACCAGAAATTAAAAATAAAATATCTCTTTTATGCATTTTATGTTCCGGTGGTATGAAATGAATATGAGGGACAAGCTCGAGTGGAACAGAGCTGATAGTAACGTATACGCAACCTCTCTAACTACTACTGCTGTCCAGTTTCTATATTAGATGACATCGGGATCAGGTACGTAATCGAGGGGATTTGACGAGAGCACCAGTTCTTACACAGAGCGACTGACATCTGACCTCTGCAAACCAGAAGGGAAACCCAGTCCAACCCTAGATTAGATTGAACTCGAATATACGAGTCCGGGTTTCCTCACGATGTTTTGATTCAACGTAACAGCACTCAGAAAGTGTACTTAAGTCAGGAAGTCCTCAAGAGCGCTGACCACAAGACCACTTACACTCTCTACTGGAAACCTTTCTGTTGCACCCTATGTTTTTTAAGATGGAATCTTTATTTCTTAGGTTTTTATAGATCCCACGACCTACCATGGGCCTGTCCTATAAAGTTTCTACGA
This sequence comes from Eumaeus atala, assembly GCA_017140195.1. Taxonomy (NCBI): domain Eukaryota; kingdom Metazoa; phylum Arthropoda; class Insecta; order Lepidoptera; family Lycaenidae; genus Eumaeus; species Eumaeus atala. The sequence goes on from JAFELO010000786.1 coordinate 410,679, forward strand.
CGTTGGCTATTTCAGCTTGTCTCTCGGCTGCAGCGTGAGTCATGGCGCCAATTTGGTCTGAACATTGTGTTAGGTTTCGCCTCCATGTCATTGCTGACAAGCAAGTTGTCGCGAAAAGAGAAAGCAACAAACGTACAACTGACCGCCACTTTTGGACATAATTAACAGGACTTAGAAATAAAAAGCCTCTTACGGAATACAGCCAGGCGCTAACGAACACTCCTGATGAGGAGGGAGTTTTTGATGGAAGATGAATCACCCTCCTTCTAATAAACTTATTGCACCCAGTGAAAGACCTTGAACTTCGCCTAGAAAGTGCTTAATCGACTCTGGTAGTCAGGATGCGTTGTGCCAAGTACCGTCTTGTGGGCAGCAATATAAATGTGTGGCTCCGACACACTCCTTGCGGTATGCTTCAGTATACGCAGATGTGCCGTAACATCTACTCTTTGAACGATGTGTTCGCGGCCAAGGACCCCACTGCAGTTAAGCCGTAGACCTTCCAAATAAAATGTGATCCTCCAGCTCATTGTTGTGATATCCTCCCGTTACATCACTGCAATATCCTGCTCCGCTCTACGCAACTGGGCCTTATTAAATATCGTGAGTGCATTTGCCCACACTGGGGCACATGTCGCCATACTTCAGCATATTCCAGACTAGAATCTTCTAAAATTATCGCTCCACCATTATTTGGTATTCGACATTTATGGATCAATGTAAACCGTTTCAGATGATGGGGTGGAAGTCTCAGTCTCCTGCTGAACGAGCAAGCGCGTACACTTAGATAATTAGGTTCAATTTTCGCTGAGACTTAGTTACTTCATTCATTAGAATGTTATAATTTAAAATTTATTAGTTTAGTTCGTAATAGGTCACCAAGAGAATCGCGCGTGATTCAACATGAGCATTCCCTAATTAATTCATTATACTCTGAGCTAATTAAAATAATTATGACATTTACACTTTTACATATTACTTTTCATTATTATTCACATTCGTGCAGCTGAATCCGTACACTTCGCCTTTCCCAAAACTTTGTCGTTTTCATTCATATTGCGGTCACCACTGATTGTTCTATATTTATTTTCTAAGTCTATTGATGTAATATAATGTAATAATAATAATGGTAAATCAATCTTTCGTCGGGGTAACGCCATAAATAAAATATTTTTTGATATACGGCACTACGCGTTAATAGCTATAACACTACATCCTAATTGAACACACTGGATCGGATTTGCTAGGTTACGTTTACATAGCAAAGAATTCAAACGTACGAAGTAGCTTAGTTTTTATGACTTTGAAGTCGCTAAACTGCTTGAGTAGCATAAAATTTTTAAGCTATTCGGATCAGCGCAGCACTGTGTGGTAGTCAGCTACCTTTCTTTTACTCATATCCCAAGATACGTTAGCTGCTGACCAGCGCATGAACAACTAAAAATGAGACTTTGACCTTTTAGAGATATACGAGACGAAGGGGCACCCATGAACATTAGGAGCTGCTCTATCAGAGGACATGGACCTCCTGGAATTTTTGACGATGAAAAAGCTGAGTTCCCAGTCGACACTATGTACCCTATATATACATGTACTCTAAGCATTACGCACGCCTTCTGGGGTAGCCAAAGTACATCGGCAAGGTGACACTATCCAGTTAGTTAGTTAGCATAGCATAGGGAAGATGAGCGAGGTAAAACGCCTCATCCGAGATCTTGTCCCTCGATGGTGTCCCGGTCCCGACGGTATCACAAACTAAATGCACAAAATCTTGCAGTCCTCTCTAAGAAACCTCTCAGTGTTGTTTTCAACACTCTTGACATCGAACGATTCCAGACATATAGAAACAAGCCACCGTGGTATCCACAAACCAGGCTAGCCAAAGCAACACTTTACCGTCCAACAAGTCTAACCAGTTGGTATGCTCCATAAGAGAGTTCATTTCGACCACGACGCTTCGACGTAGTAAAAGCGTTTGACAAAATTTTGCACGAATGCCTGATTTTCAAACTATAACACAATCTAAAAAATAACAATCTAGTGGCGCCACACATACTAGTACTTATCATTAAGAATTACATGTCTAAACGTCACTGCAACCGGTTTATCCCCAATGCAAAACAACCTTTATACCAATGATTCTTTCATCCAAGGGCAGTTCAGCGTGTTTTTTTATTCCCGTGATATCTTTAATTATTTTCATGATAAAAAATTATAGAGTAATAATGAATCTTGTAAAAATGTCACACATTTTCTGGTTACCTTCAACATGCCGTCGTTCCGATCGCGAGAGGTTGTGCGGATGATATTTTGCGGTCGGGTAAAAATAGAGAAAGCGCCGTGTGAGCGCGGCTTTTGACTTACATTGTTGCTGGACGTGTTTGATTTAAGTGCGGTTCGCTCCCAATACTAGGCCGCTCTCGTTTATATGAAATGTTCATTAACAGTTTTAATAGGTTGGGCCGATTATTGCTGGCGTGGAGCAAAAGGAGGCTGAGAGGAGAGGGAGGAGACTGAAGGAAGAGGGAAGACGCGACAGATACTAATCCACTCCAACGACGGGTGGGGATGATATGTCTAGTTGCTCCAACTGATCATTTCTCAAAAACGGTATCATATGCCTAAGGTTCAGACATCTGATACCGTTTTAGGCTTTGGAGTTGTAGAGTCGCTCTGACTGGTGAGGAGATCTGTTTCGCGACTTAGACCTGTCCTTTCCCGCAGACCTCTCATTCGAAGGAGTATACTGTAGTTAACAAATTCGGGATACCCCAGCATGGCAACTGAATTCTTTCGCTGTGGTTTTCAGTCATTAACGCCGCTGAGTACGACATGGAGTCCGGTGCAGCCAGAGATAGATATACCCCAACAATAGAAAGGTACATAGAGGATTTATATGTTAAGTATCGACTTGTTAGTTGACACTATAGTATCTAGTAACCCATTAGACCGGTACACCTAAAATGGAATTTATACGCAGAGACCGCGCGAGTTCTGATATCTTCATGAGCCATTCATACACTTGCGCGAGCTGCTCTCGACGTCGTAGTCAGTTGTGGCGATTAACTCTTATAAACATTCTCATATCGGAATGAATCCCTTCCATCTGCGGGAGAAGGGGGGTCGGACTCCTTTTGGTTCCCAAATCTAGTCTCATCGCCCGGTGAGCCGTCACAACAATCCGATGAAGCTGGCTGGCTTCACTTCGCTTCCACAGCATAAGTTCAGGTCAAAAAACAACAAAACAAAGACAGTTAATCAGCGAATAGGTTGCGTGACAGTCTAAGCGGCCCTTATTCTGTATCGTAAAGCGTGACATTTCAGGTGTAGTTACGGCGGAACCGTTTGGTGAGCACTGAGGCTCACATATATCTGCGTAAGTTTTATGCACGCAGCGCGTCAGCAGTTACTTCGCGGCGGTATCACGGGAGCGAGAGGTACCGCCCAGATCGGACCGACACGACTGCGGTGCGCGACACGATATTGCACTATTTATACATCACGATAACGCTACGTATTATTGGTGCGTGTCGTCTCAAGGCGCCGCGGCCGGCGCGTAGGTAAGACGGCGCCTAGACAGCGTAAACACACGTTATTGCAATAAACCGGTTTGGTTTACACAAACAAACAATGCGTGCGCAAAATAAACAGTGGTATTGGTTCAATGTTTGAAATATTTCTCTTATAGAAACACGTGGATTGGGTATACGGTCTTCTGCTACTCGCTTCCGTACTGGATAGCTAGTGTTGCCAAGATTTTTTTAAATCCGCTCGAATCGATCGAATCAAAGCGATCCGCTCCGGGTTCGCCCGTGAATAAATTGTTACCTTAACAAATTATACACTAAAACATTCTTTGGTAATTGCTCACTTTGTTTACTATACTCTCACAGAATATTTTTTATTTATATATTGTGCGAGAGGCACCTTCCTGTCGTGCCTTCCCAACTCAGCCGCAATGTGGACATCATTGCTTTGAAATAGAGCTAATTCAAATTTGGAATTTGCTGTTTGGAAGTTGCGGTTTTAAGACTGTCCTGGGTTAAAAAATAATATTATAGTAACATAAAAATATAGATCAAAGTTGCCCACTAAACGAACTTGCCACTGTGCTCTGAGTGAGGGTACGATAAGACTGTTTTAAAATCCGTCATAACACAGGCAAGGTTTAAGGAAGTGGTAGTACCATGCTCCATAGGAGGAGGTAGTGCCATGCATAGTGCGTGACACTACATCCTTCTAAGCGACGGAATTGCTCTCACTCACATAATACCACCGTGAAGTGACATCTTCAGTGTCGCGTTTTTTGTTGTGAGTAGCCGGTGGCCCATCGTGCAACGTGTCGGTAGTCGTAAAAAGGCTCCGAATGTTTGTTTGTCCCCCTATCCTATAAAAAAACAGGTTTGAATCTTCATCACTATCTAGTTAGGCTTAACGATCCTTTTAGTCAGTGAAAGCCTTAGTCCATGATATGACGAGATAAGCCTTAGTCCATGATATGACGAGATAAGCCTTAGTCCATGATATGACGAGATAAGCCTTAGTCCACGCTTTGTCGGAAGTTAACAATCATCGAAGTACAAATGATCCTTAACGTGAGGCATTTAATCAGGTCCCAGTTTTCATTCATTCGTTGGTTCGGTTCCTTTTTATTCCTTCCGCAAACCTGCTGAAATATATCCCAAGAACCGTTACACTATTTGGGAATACAAAATATTTGTTATGTTATTCCACACTGTAATATCTTTAGCAATTTGTACAAAATTTCATCCAAATTCGTTGTTGCATAGAAAACTAAATAAATTTACCCAATTTTAATATTGTTAGATATTATTTTAAAATATCAAAACTAACCGCGATCGACCATTTATATAGTATAGGG
>JAFELO010000786.1:415582-463204 GCA_017140195.1 Eumaeus atala
GGGGGACGCAAACGAGCAATTGTTTCTTTTACACTTACTAATTTATCAATTATAACATGTTAATTTTCCTATTGTATAGGCGTATTAATTTCGCTCAACTTAAGGAAACTTATAAAAGGTATTAAGAGACAGTTCTGAAAACCAAATTCAGCATTTTGTGATAAGTCTCCTTTTTAATGATTGCCGCATAGATCGAAACAAAATTTATAAAAAGGTGGGATGTTTAGGACAAAGCAATGAAATTATCAAAGCTCTTATTTTTTACGTTTACCTAATTTGCTGTTTATCGGACACAACGGTTCCTCAAAATAAGAAAACGAAATCAAAATATTTTGTTTAAAAATAAAATTTCACAACTCTCTTTTTGAGCACCTTAGAAGAACCGGCGAAACAAACTCAGCGGGATTATTTAGGATAATATACACAAGTTGCATTATAATGGCACCTCATTCTATTACATTTTATTATAACAGTACCGAAACTGCCTGGAGGGAGCGTTTTATTCTCAAGGTGTGGTAGCTTCCGAAAAATATTTTAGCTTATCCTTTACCACACTAACGTTCTTTTACGGTGTTTTTAAATTTACTAACTGAAAAATTTTGAACGTTTTCTGGAATCCTATTGTATAGGCGTATATATTGCCCCCGGAACGAATTACTCACTTTGCTTAGTCTATCCTAATCACTGATACATTCAGTTTGGGTCTGCTCCGAGTACTTCCAGCGTGAATATCACTTTTTTTTTTATCAAATTCATCTATATTTTAGGAAACAAACATTCCATCGTCTAAAATGTATTGTGAATAAGCAGTCAGTACGCTAATTTCTTTAAACTTATCTCTTAGCTTGCACATTGCACGAATAGTTCGCTTCTGCGGCACAAATATTGTATTGATTTCAGCAGCGTTCACCCACAATAGTATGCCGTAAGACATAATGCTGTGGAAGTAGCTAAAGTAAACTAATCTTACAATATTTCCATCAGAATACTGCCTAATTGTTCTAATATAGTTGATTGAATGTACTGTTACTTCTTGATGGAAATTTATGTTAACACTTGATTAAATAAATAAATTTATATACTATTAAAAAAAAAAGATGTAAAGTGAATAAAAAATTATTTGTGGAAAAAGTACAGAAAATTTATTCAAGTGTTAATTTTTCTAACGTCTAGTTTCTATTGCAAGAAACACCGTTGAGTCTACTAAATTTGAATTCACGCCATTTAGTAGTACATTGGTTACCTGCCTCACATCTGACAGGGTGATTTATATGCATTTAGATGAAAAGGAAGGCAACGCATCGGCTTGGCATAATTATGCTGATATTCATGGGCTTCGGTAATCGTTGAACGCCTCCGATTTCTCGTTTGTCTCCGCTCGTGCAGGATGAGTGTGTGGGGCTCAAGGGCAAGGAGTGTAAGGAAAAGAAAAGCTCTATAGCGGACGACGTCATCTTTACTTGGCAGTCACGCTGGGGCGTGTGCGCCGACGGGAGGGAGCTGTACTGCTTCTTTCCAGATGTTACAACGCATCTGACATATCAATGGGTGGAACCTGAGTACGTTATTTCACAGATACTAACAGGGCACAGGTGCTTTAGAGGTCGCCTACACAGGATGGCGTTATGTGATCTGCCATCGTGTCCTTGCGGTCATGAAGCTGAAACCAGAGACTATGTACTGTGGGAATGTGACTTATACAAAAACGAGCGAAACATCCTGTTGGACGGCATCGAGCGGAAGACAGTGGGCCCAGTCTATCATCGGGATTTGGTCGCAACGGAACGGAGCCTTTGGCAAGTGAAGACATTTGCGTATACATGGCACGCGAAGAGGAAGGATAGGTAACGACATAGCTGCATCGAGACAATCATGATTAACGAGGCCGATGACAACTTCTATATTTGTGGTGTCAGGGGAGGAACAAAGGGGAGAGTGAAATAACAAGAGGGCACTTAAATAATGTGTAGGGAGTCAAGAATTGTGGGTAAGTGCTCGTTTGTCCCCCTATACCCTAAAAAACACAAATTTAATATCATGGATAAATAGGGTGCAATCGGACTACTAGTTCAGGGAGACGTAAGGGGGAGATATACCCTCTTTTTCCTCAGGTTAGAATAGATGTACCGAATTGATTTTAGGCGTACTCTGGGGCACCAGTTAATAAAAACGGAAGAGTGGATAAGGATAATTGAGCTCATGTATTACGAGTATTTGGCTTATCTAGGGAGGCAGGCCTCCGCCCCTCTGATGATTAGACTAGCGCGCAGGCGCAGTGTAGACTCTATATAGGTACAGTCTATAAATAATCATGTTATTATAGTAATACTATAAAGAGAAAAGATTCAAACTATGTTTGTTTATAGGAGATAATGTTTGGAAATACAGATACAATCTTGAAAATTATATCACTAACAGAAAGTTACCCTAAGGAAGGGCTTTCGATGGCCTTCTTCTGCAAGACGGGCGTGTCCCAGAAGGCGCTGGACGGGCCAGAGAAGTAGAGGTAGAGGATGGCCTGCCTCGCAGACGACGGATAATAGTGTGGTGAACGCGCCACCTGCAGTTTATGCCGCCCCTCTAAGTGGAGCCCGGGTATAGGGTATTGAAACTCACCCCATTGTAAGTTCCCCACGTCGGAGGGGACTGATCTATTCGGATCGGCCCTTTATTTACGAGGGACTAGATCTACCCTGGGGTGCGTCCTGACAGATCATAGAGCGCCATACGCCACGGCTACGAACTACTTGCATCCAGCGGCTCCCTGCCACCTTAACCAATCTATAAATGTGTCAAATTTCATTCACATCCATTCACAAGTTTTCTGTAAATGTATAACACACATATAAACTTTCGTATTTACATTAGTAGAATAATTTCGGATCCATAATAAATACAGTATGAACACATCGTTTGAAATTCCTTGTCACAAACGTGCGAACTATGCACATAAAGCGCTGTGGCGCCGCGCGCCGGCGTCGCGTCGATGTGACGTTTACGATCACATATTACTCACGGCTCATTTGCCTCATACATGCCGAGACTTGTTGATATGTACAGACTTCTGTGTAGCTGGCGGATCGCCGCACATTAATTATATTTTAGTAAACATTGTCATTGCTGTTTTTATGCACTTGATCGATTGGCGCATTGCTCACGGTACGCCAGAGCTTACGGATTTGAATATCGTCTAGGTCATGGATGTTTATCTATGTATTATATGATAAGGAATGACCCACTGATCTGTGAATAGGCTACTTATTTCTAAAGAAAACAACGCAACTTCATAACCACTAACCGTGCAAGGTGCCAATGGGCGTTTTTTCACAGCAAGTGTCTATTGTTTTTTCTTCGGTCGGCGCGCGGCAGTCTCAGAATACTTAACTGATACGGCGGTATAATTTGAGCTAAGTAAATCGCGGAAGCATTGAGATTAGTGGGGACTAATCTCAATACGATTCTAAAGATGTCCATCAAATGAATCCGATTGCTATTTTGTCTTCAATAGTATAATAATTATTAACCCTACATTTCCATTCATGTTATTTTTACTCAATACCTTTTTTTGCACTAATACCCTTCTTCAGAAATGGGAACTATCTATCCGACGTCCACATTATTGATATATAGATGCGTTGCCCTCCTTTCATCCTCCCTCTGATGGGCCACTACTACTCACAAACCACACAAAATGCGACAGCGAAGTTGTCACTTTACGGCGGTGACAATTTATAAAAGATTTTACACCAGTCACAGCCAGTAATTACATTATTGACTTCAATATTGAATCCAACAACTATTCAATTAAATAACACAGATTTTATAGCGTAGGTACAGGAGCTACAGAATGCTAACCCATGAAAGTGCAAACTATATCGAGCCTTGAAATGGTCGTGTAGTCGAGTCGTGTCGTGTCTAGATTATAATGGTGGTTGTCTGAATATTTGACTTATTGCTTGGTTTATCCAAGATATGCATGGTAAATTTTATTATGGTGCGTATACACTAGATAATTCGAACGTAAGACAACAACATAAAAAACATGTTATACAACCAAAGGGTATAGAAATCTCATCATGACAATAAAGCTACTTTAACGGATTTTGTCGCGGTTTATTTTCATCACAGTCAACTTGTTAAATAACTAAACAAACATTTATTGTAACTACCAGTAATAAACATGATACATATTCGTTTCCTTATTAAAGGCAACTCAACCTATCAAGTGGACCGCCACACTCAGAAATCGAAAAAAAAAAAGCGACCTTATAGAGTGGTATTTACCCTGTCGCAACGTCAAAATTCAACTAAAATTCCGCGACGCCATTACCTGTTACATGTGCGCTCATTTTACTGTGCAAGGGTATACAACTGGAGATTTGTGGTCTACACTAAGAACTAAACGTTTTACAAAAATCTCTTGATCTCTAGTAATAGTTGCGGTCATTAACACATAGATTAATCATTAGAGGCCCGATGTTATACTTAGTCGCCTTTTATGTGTCTTCTGATGGATTTAGAGGACTAGAAAATGAAATTCATTTAGGAATATAAAATTCTGTGACTATAGACTTCTATAAAAATATTCCTTAGAAAAACTATTGACACTGGCATTTTGAATTGATTATTTATAATTGATAAGACATTTTGAATTAATAGGAAGATAATTAAAATTATGTCGCCCTTAGCCCGGGCCTCACAGCCCTATTGAGGATAGTATGAATCCGCCGCTACCTGCGACTGTGGCAGCGGCCATCCTGAAATTGGAATTAACATCAGGATGCACTCGGCGAATACCGAGACTATAGACATGGTGATGACGATAGCGTGGCGCCAGAGCGGTTACGTAAACAGTGCCAAGAGGAATCTAAAACATAATATTATTGTGGAGCGTTTATATGAATTTCACATCATCGCCACTCTCCCGACGTGTGAGTAACGTGTAGTTAAAACTATTAATAATATCGATGACGCGAGTCGTATACATCACTAGGCCACAGGTGAACGTGTTAGATCTAGAATAGCCAACTAGCCACTGCCCGCGACTTCGTATGTACACAAGCTCTTGTGCAATGCAATATGTCCCGCACATATGTTTACAATCTAAAGTAGTGGCGGGCGTTGCTGAAATTCGGTTAGTGCATTATTATTACCTATCATAATATCCGGAGTTTAGTTGAAAAATAAATAAATCAAATATATTATACTTGAGGCAGTTTAGATAAAGTCCAAATTTGAGCTCAATTCGTATACAACTTTTCGAGTTTTTGAAGCACGCGCACAAACTGTCCTTTTTTTGGTAACACCCATTTACGCACTGTCACGTTTTGTAACTTGTGTTACGCATTAATGCCCAATAGCTACAAAACCACTGCGAGTGCCACCAACTCCACCTTTGATAAGGTGACCTGGAACTGTTAACCATTAGGGCACCTCGACGCTTTGCAAGGCCTCCGAACACCAAAGAACAAGCCTACCAACTTCGGGACAGTGCATGGGGGTGATGTTACCATCCTCGCCCCTGCGCCGAAAGTCTCCTCCACATCTGCTCAAAAGTCCCCTATTATTATAATAGGAGGTACAAATGGCAGCTCGCTCGGTCCAACGGACCGGTACAAAGAAGGCTTGCACCATCACGGGGGCATACTAACCAACACACTGCTCGGTGGAATCTAGTCTCCACCTAAAAACACCAGATGTCATTGACCGCTTACAATATAGTAACACAGTTCTTTGGCCAACTGGATATTACAAAAATTGATTTTGACAACAAAAACATATGTTCATGCCAGTTCACAAATGTGAAAGCTGGAGTGAACAGAATTATAGGTATCTATTTTTAATCCCTCAAAAGTCGATCACATAACTAGTGCATGCATGCCTAAAAGCGATATTATCTAGCTGGAGGTGGCCTAAAATAACGTCTCCATGTGCATACACACTTTTTCGACATATGAATTACTATATTGTGACAATTTAATTCTATAAAGGGAGTCAACAATAGGTGTAAAGGGACTATTACAGGCTTAGTTAAACTTTTAAATACATTTATTTCATGATGGTCGCTCCATATTCACAATCAAGAAGAATCTTAAAATAATACAAGGAACAAACAATGGAATCAAAACAATTCATAATGGTTAGTAAAAACGAACGTCTTATCGGGGTAGTTGTCCGAGACTGCCTGATGCAACGAGGATGGAGTTTCTTTTTATATATAATCATAAGTTTGTTCATCAATCATCAATTGTTCTTCAATCCTTAAATTCAATAGGTGAAGATTATAGTAACATCATATCTTCATACTAAATCCAACTCAAAAAAGGAGTAGAGCTCTGATCCCACGACTAATAAGATCCCGTCCAATTCTCAAAGTTTCATGAGCCAACTATAATCAGGCAATATGTACTCTGTTACAATAAAATAGAATTTAACACCCAAGTTTCATACGTGGCATATACTACTCAACCTAACAAATTAATGATACGGTATATCAAATAAATAGCCATACAGATCATGTAAATAACAATGTCAAAATGCAAACAAAAATTAAGACATTTTAACATTAATATTTTTCGAAACATAAGATATGAAACATGGCGTCGGCAAGAAAACATAAAGTCACCCTTTTATATCTAATCATTTATAGTTCGTGGCATCCTGTCACGAAAATATAGGTTCCCGGCTGAAAAGAAAATGCTATTTTATTATCATTTGGGAATGACAGATAGACGTCAGTCATCCCAAATCATCGACTGAAAAAGATAAGGAGTGTCATTTCTTCGACACCGAGTATACCTTTAGTCTAACAGCCAAGGATGACCGATATACTTTTTTTTATAAAATGTTTAAGTAGCCAAAACATAATTGCTACAATATGCTTAGCTAGCTAGCTTTTTAGAAGGGTGCAAACTGTCCGTGACAGAACACTGTAGTACTGGCCTACGGTATTAACAAAGATGTAATTGTAGAGTATACAGTATTGGTTCTGAAATTATCTTTGAGTATCCCAAATGGTCCCTGTTGAAGCCTTGTGGCGGCGGTGGGGCTCAGTAGCCTGAGGCAAACACCTTAGGCCAAGCCAATTTAACCGAAGGGACCCCTCTTTATAACCCTATTGTAAGAAAAGGACACTAAAGAGCTGGAAACTCCTTCAGTCTTTGGTCCGCTTTTACAGACAGGACATGGGGCGAGGATGGGAGTGGTAACAAATTTAGTAAGGTTGTTCTATGGAGCGGGGCAACTAGTCTGTGAAGTGGTGGACTGGCTAGCCGTCGAGATGCCGCGATGTTTGATAGTTTCGGGACACCGGGGTTGTCGGTAATAAAATATCCCACGAGTCCCCACACCAATGGACCCCGCCCTGGGACGGTGATGGTGCGTAAGTGTATTTCCGCGAGTCAAAAAAAACCACCCACAAATAGTGGTATTGGCCGAAAGCAAGGATTCTTTTTTAAGTGAAGTAGCACGGCAGTGACTTCGTTAGCCTGCAAGGCAAGGTGCAGCTTGTAATTATAGGATCGAGATTAGTCTCCCTTTGAATCCTGTTTAGGGCCAGACTTCATTCGATCATGCGTGAAATAAAGCACGTAAAATCGATAGATATACCCATGTTTTATTGCACGAAGCCAGAGCAATAAAAACGTCAATAATATCGGTGACGTAACCCGTCACTATAGTGCGGGATCTTCAAAGAGATACGTGACACTATATCGATGAATTAATCGACTAGTGAGTAAGCGGGGAATAAAACACAGTATACCAATATATTAAGTTTATGATGATTTATTCTGTAATTGAGTGTGACGTGATCTCATGGAGATAACGTCTGCCATGTGTTGCAGTTGTACGATTTAATTGGTATTTATCTTTGCAAATAATTAACATGTTAGTTGGGTAGTTTTGTCACATAATTAGGACTTAGGTGACAAACTATTATCGATATATTTCAAGCCTTTTTGTGAGTTCACCATAAAATTTATAATAATACCTTGTTTGATTGTTTGTAAAATAGGGAGCAGACGAGCAATCAGAGCTACTTTTACCACTACCGTTGCAGATGCGTTGTCCTCCTTTTCATCTCCCCACAAACCGCACGACACGCGACACCGTAGGAGTCACTTTACGCCGGTATCAAGTGAGCGAGAGGTACGTCCCCGGTAGTGCCGCACTTTGGAAAATGGTAGGACTACAGCATATCATAAATGGCTTTTAAAAATATCAGAATTTGAATGAAATACTTATTGCACTCGATACTCTAATAAACAAATAATCCTAATCAGACATTTCTTTGTACTAAAACTGCATAAATATTATTTTTTCTTAGGTTGAAGTAAGTTGAATTAGCGGATGGCTCATTCAAATGTTTGCATATACATAATTCAACGTGTATTTGATATTAAGTGACACTTATTTAAATTGGTTATTTTCATTAAAATGACAACCTTCAACTGTACTAAGGGCGATTTCATCACTCCCTATGTCGAGCGTGACAGAACCTTGGAATCGTTGTCCATATGTTGTTGTGGTCCATGTTGTTATACAGCAAACATTAAATGTTTCTGAAAACAACCTGTGTTTTGTAATTGGTGACATTCAAAGTCTGCCTTTTTTCAATAAGCGCTGGGCTCAAGCATCACGGAAAAAGGACAAAATTATTCGGAATAATACAAGGTAGCTGGAGGCAGGATATTCAGTACAGTTTCCGGAGTCTGAAGCACATTCACTGCCATCAATTTCTGATGAACGAGGAAGACCGTGCATTGCTTATGATCAAAAAAATAAAAGGAAAAACGCTCTTTTACTAGAAGAATATGGGCTTGACATTTGTAACGCATTTTTGTAAGGACTCTGGTGAGTCTGCAGAGGCTCATGTTGTTGAAGAGCTAAGACACTCTGAGAGCGAAAAGATTTTTTTTTCTCGTCTATGAGGAGAGAGTCAAACCAAATGAAGGTTTTATCTGATACAGAAGCATTGAGTGCTTTTATTGATTTGGATCTAACTAAAGCATAATATATGTACCTAAGAAATCTAACAAACGAAAGAAAATGATTACTCCTTCCCCTATATTACAAAATACAAGAAATGATCAAACTTGCTATCCACCATCTTCTACAAACGAAATCACAAATACTTGTGCTAAAGTGATTAATATACAAGACTTGGTGGACCACACTCTTGCCAGAATTTTAATAATTGCTTCAGTTTTCCAAGAGCAACACAGAAACTTAATCCTTTACTGTACCTGGGGATGTGATGGTTCATCAGGCCAAAGTCAATACAAGCAGAAACTGCCAGAGGAATCGGAAACTATTTCAGATACCAATGTGTTCGTCACATAGTTCGTTAGTTCCCATTAGAATAATTGACGACCTCTCGAAGGCCATTATTTGGCTAAACCCAGTACCTTCACTAGTTCGTTTTTGTAGACACATTTCTATTGAACTTTGTAAAGAAGCTCCTGAAAAAACTAAGGCAGTTGTAGACGAAATTACCAGACAAATTGAATCTTTACGCCCGTCATTAACAAACAAAGGTGGTCTTGCAGTAAATGAAAGTCTGAAAATGAAATGAAAATGAAAAACCTGAAAATGAAAGTGCTAACCAATATGTATTATCCACATTGCCTATATACGCAGCATGGACATGGTATTACACATTTACTTCAACTTGACTTTAAGACTTGATCTCCTAAAACAGAAGAAAAAAAGAAATTGAAGAAGAAAAAGAAAGAAGGAATTTGTTCAAAAACGTTTCAGGGAAGAGCTAGGATTAATTATCGACAAACCTCGTCAATTAAGTGGAAACTCAAGTGATGGAAATAGAGCACGAAGATTCTTTTACAATTACACTTGCTCGGAGAACATAACAGGTGTTGATGGAACATTCATTGAACGTTTGTGTATTACTTCACAAGTTCTATCTTCTGGAATGATGATCGATCCCGAGAAATTTGAAGTTTTATACCTGAGAAACTGCGCGAATTTATGTTAGTAACTATGATTAGTACTACATGCCATCCTCCGTGCACCAATTGTTTATACACCGATTTTTCTGTTCTTCCTACTGGGCAACTGTCGGAAGATGCACAAGAGTCGCGCAATAAAGATTACGGAAATATGCGCCTGCACCATGCCAGAAAATGTTCCCGTATAGCTACAAATGAAGACGTATTTAAAACGCTTCTGTATGCTTCAGAACCATACATTTCAAGTTTAAGAAAGCCTTAATTGAGAAATGCGAAGGAACTTGAGGAAGAAGCACTAAGTCTTTTGAAGGTGGTACCTAAAGGTGATCCTACATTAACACCGGAATTAATTTTAGTGAGGAATAGCGAGGATAATAACAATTAGATATAACATTATAAGTAACTAAAACCTAGTTATATAAAACCAATCATATTATTAGATTTGTCTAATCTGAGATGAATTGGTTTGGTGTGAGGTATAGATATGTACTATACGATTTTATAAAACTGTGTATTTTATTATGATTGTGTGAAGAAATTGTTTAAATTTTCTTAATTTTACTCATGTTAGTATTTATTTATAAAAAAAGAATCGTATAATTACTAGTCTTACTTTTTTCGCTTTCCCTTTTTTTTCACCTAAAATAAATATGTATACATTGAAAAAACATTGATTATTTTTAAAATCTTTTTATATCACTGTATACATGTGCCAAATCTCAATACAATACGTTGAAATACCTTGAAGTTGCAGATTTTTGATCCGATACGGACTGAAATTTTCCACTGTGTGCCGGCCGAATTCCGTTACATAGGACTATGCAGTGTCCTGCACCATGCGTTGCACCACCTCATCCTATACTGCATGGCTCTATCTCTTACAAGGTATATCACAATAATGTTATAAGAAATAAGGTTGTATGTATATCAATGTCTAATATTCTTTCCCGAAATTTTAGCAGCTCTTTTATCGTTTCAGGTGCAAGTGAAAGTACCAAATGCGGGATTTACAAAAGCACTTGTGTGGGTTTCGACTAGTAGAACGCAGGTGCCATCAGCATAATTCTATGCAGACCCACCGTCGTCCTTTCCTCCTCCCCTCCAATGGGCCACCATCTACTCACAAACCGCACGTAACGCGACGCCGAAACTGTCCCTTTACGACGGTGTTATGTGATCGAGAGGTACTTCCCCGGATGTGCCGGATTAAATTTTTTAGCATCGCTGTATGACACTCTTACTAATTGGTTTAACAATCGCAATATATGTACTGACTCGTATGAATTTTATAACGGCGAATGTTACCAATTAGATAGCAATACTCGTATTAAGCCACTATCAATTGTAACATTCTGTTGAAGCCATTAAACACACTGTACCATGTGATTCAAACTTAGATAATTAAATAATTTCGTACGAATTCTAATCTGTTAGAACAAGAGCCAGTGACTGCCAGAATTTCATCATTTTACAAAAATCCCCAATTATAGTGCATCTTTTTGGTTGCTTGGTCATCATCAGGTCCCAGGATCGACAACAGCAACCACTTACGACCCGTTGACATGATCTACGATTTTTGTCTACATGTAGGTACCCATTGGGAGTAATGTTTAATATTTGACCAGCTAGGGGGAGAATAAGTTGACAGTTGCTATAGTAGCGAACATGTCACGACCATCTGCTCGTCTGCAATCAGCAAGTTTACCTTCTGGAGGCCAATTAGGTTCTTTAAGTTTCCATTTACTGGAGAAGCATGATTTAAAATTGAGTAGAGAATAGTGAAAAGGAAATAAGAAGTCACGTCATACAATTAAATACTTAATAGCTTCTTCCGAAATTTGATGAATAAACCCCTAGAAAATTATATTTGTTGTATAGTAATTGTTTCGTTGGTCAATTTTAAAGTGTGTGCCTTAGTAGCCAGACAGTTGGCACAGGTACATAAGTAATGTATGGTATGGTTTACTTAGCTAATAAATAAAAAGTTTAGTAATTTAGCAAAAAATTGTACAAGCAATAAAACTTATAAAATTTTACGAATAGGTGCGTACTAAACTATCCACGGTTGACCCACTAGGAATCTTTGCGCCGAACCAACTAGTGTTTTTTTTCATCTCGATGTTTTTTATAAGTGTATAATATTAATTAGATAAAATGTGCTGTCATAAATAATTAAAAACAGATATATTAAATAACATATATATCTATTAAGAATATATATTATACATTATTACAAAATAATAAATATAGATCGCATGTGCGTGCATGTGTGTGTATTATATGATTGTGTGCATTATTTAAAATTGAATTTTGCTTTTGTGTGTTTTTATATATTGTCTGATAATTTTTTTCCGTGTCTCCGCATAGTTTAATTTCTGTAGCTAATTGTGTAATTGCGTTTTTAGCTCATTATAAGGTAAGTTATAAATATTAAATTGCTTGTTAGCATCGTTGTAAGGTAAGGGTCCAATGCGGAAAGTATGATTAATATTATTATTATGATTATTATTTAAAGTGCTAAACCTATGATTTGAAGCGCTCAAAGACCATTGCACATAGCCGCTGTGTAAGCATGCGTTGGGCTTTTAATTTTAAAACGATGATAAATAAATACCTGGCAGTATCCGGCTCTTAGAGCACACTATCTTTGAATAGTTAACAAGTGGTATATAATATTTCATACTTGGTACCCGCTACTGTCGGTCCAATTTATTTCCCAGACTCCACTTATATTCAGTCACGATAAATCAATAACCGATAGATAAATAAAGGTCTACTAGGTATTTT
Organism: Eumaeus atala; assembly: GCA_017140195.1. Classification (NCBI taxonomy): domain Eukaryota; kingdom Metazoa; phylum Arthropoda; class Insecta; order Lepidoptera; family Lycaenidae; genus Eumaeus; species Eumaeus atala. The sequence continues at coordinate 428,338 of JAFELO010000786.1, forward strand.
CGAAAGGTGTCCATAAATATACCGCCGTGTTACTGTTGTTGTTTTGTGTGGTTTGTTTGGTATTTGGTCTGCGTATTGCGGTGACAATTGTTAAAAAAAGAATATTCTTAATATTGTGTGGTTTAGAAAATCGACTAAGCGTACGTTGAAAGAGGTTATGTACATCTGAAGAAAAGTTCATGGTTGAGACGGACTCGCACGTAGTAGGGTTCTTTCCATACCAATGGGAGTGACGAGTATGGTAACTTATAAGAGTTGACAAACTTATATTTGCTAGCGTATGCACTCATTTGGTATGGAATGAGCTACAAAAAATAAGTTTGTAATAGTTCTTTACCATGATATTTTCCTACCTAATTAATAACTATAAACTTCTTAGATTGTTTTATCTCACTTCTTAACGAATAAATATTTCTTGTTCTTTTACATCCTTTATATTTACTAGACGTACAGACAGACAGACAGATCCTATAAGAAATCCATTTATTCTTTTAGCGTACGGAATCAATAAGACTGGATCATCATGATTTTAGCATACGCATTACATTTCAATTGTGTGATTCAGGATTCTTATAATTTTCATTCAGATCAGACAGATCCCGCTGCAATTGTAATTTAAGTACATTCCTCGTCCGCTTCTTTGAACACTTCCTTATGTTCTCATTCGGTCAGCATGTAAAAGATATATCCGTAAATAAATGGCCTAAATCCTAATCGCTCTCGGAGAAATACACTACTAATGACAAAATAATTTTTCAAATTTATTCGAATTTAGCGTTCAAAGATATGGTGTTCAGAGAGTAGTATTATATTTATACTAATATTATAATTCCCTCGCGTCATTATCTTCATAACTGAGGATAGTGATTCCCCAGTGGCTCGTCATTGGTTCCTCTCCTTGGTCGTATGAAGAGCAATGTGTAAATTGGGAGTCCAGGATTGTTCTGATCTGGCCTCTCCACCTAATTGGTTTACGCCCTTTCAGTTCCTACACCTTGTCGTCGACTTTTCCAGTACGTATGAGTTGTTTCAGGATGTTGCCTTCTTTTCTTTTACTCTACGCAGGTAGACAGAAGAGAGGCGAGTCTACTGCTAAGTAACATGGGCTATATTGTTTGTAGTATAAATATTTAGTCATGGCGGTTTCCTATCATAACCATCAGCAGCTTGAAAACGCCCACTGGACATTGCCCTTCTCCAGGGAGAGCAACAGGTCACGCTTTGCATCAACCGAACCTTCGTCTTAATGAAAGCTAGAATCTCCTCGAGATCTGGCGGGGAGGGCTCAAATCGTAGTTTACTTACACGCTGAACTGCCCAATGCTGTGAATCTCGATCTCTACAATTGACTTCTTCGGGATGGAAAACATCATTGTATTACTCTTTTTTTCAATTGTAACCTTTGACTGTTTAATGGCTCTTACTGAAATCTGAAATATATTCTTTCAATTTCATTTGCGTACAACAATTAATTACACCAGCTCAGTCATTTTCCAATAGCCATTATTCACTGTAGAACAGCAAGGAAACCTACTCAATAATATCACGAATTTATTCAAATTGATTTCTAGGATTGATAAGAGTTGCTTTAACAAACAATGCTAATTATTTAATTGTTGGCTACATGATCTATAGAGACGACGAGTTGACGTCAGGCCTATGGTATGACTTATTATTTAATAACTTCATTTAGTCACGGCGAGGAATAATAAGGTTTATATTACCTGCAATAATTATTATAGGAGGTTATTATGGTACTAAAACAGATGGTTAATTACAAAAATAATTAAATGATATCTTGGTATAGATATTACAGAGAGGAGACATATTATTGTTTCTTTCTTTGTTTGCATTGACTTGAGTTGAGAAAAGTTGTCTTACTACTAGAGTTCTACATTACCTCTAATGAGTGTAGGTTATATAACATTTACGTTAAAACGTTAAGATATTAATATGAAAAGATCAAAAATGTAACCAAAGGTGTGAACATATCAAAGTAAATCTTTATATAGCTCTCTTTTTTCAAAAATTAAACTTGCTGTCGTGGTAATCTTAACGCAGAAGCCAAAATATCTAATTAAAAAGAAGGCATAAATCATTCTCAAAGGTTAATGATGAGTCAGTTGCAATAATAATAATACCATTTTGACATTTACAATCAGAGCCCTGTGCTAAGCAGTGGTTGCATTAAGACTGATATTTTATATTATATTGAGCAAACGAGCATCTGCTCGTTTCCCGCAAATATACATTCACCCATGGACATCCACAAGGCCCGATTTAAGTTGCTCTACATTGAAATATATGCCTTTTTCTTGAAGGCCCCTGTTATTTCACAGTAGGTACTGTTGTACGCGGTATATAACAACGCTCAAACGGTACAGTTGTGGATTTACTGATGTAGAAATGCTTGTGTGGATCTTCGAGCTCTGTCGCCATGTCTGACGATGGATCTACCACAGGTGTAAGGCCGAACAATCCCTCGGAACACTGAGCAGAGGGCCCGATATCTCTCCATAGGTGGTTGGTCCTACCTTTGGGATCGAGGTGAAATAATCCGGTCATCAACGATTCGAGTTGTTCTACGTTGAAAATGATGATTTTCCTTTTTTTTTCGGGAGGACCTCTCACTGCTGGCGGCGCTACCGCCCTCGCCCCTACAGTTCGTCGGATCTATCGAAGACTTTTTGTATTCTGGTTTTAAACGATGATGGTATTGGTTTATTGATGTATCAAGTGTGGGTAGTAATAGAATATTGTTGAAATGTTACCGTGGGCGAAACTGTCTTTACACATCGCAAGTAGAAATAGAAAAGTGATGTATGAACATCAGCGACACGTGTCTCTTTTTCAACTGAAGCACATTTCAGAAGATTAATGTATTGACACAAGTTTAGATATTACAGTAGATAGTTTGTATAACAATAAAGGCTTTGGATATAACATTTCCTGATTCTTTGGCATTACGAGAGAGACAAGAGGGAGCAGTGGCGTATTTAAGCTGAATGCCGCCCTAGGCCCTGTCTGGTACAGTAACCTTTTTAGATTCGTTTTTTTAAATAGTATTATACATAGTATAGGGACAAACGAGAAATCGGAGCATTTCAACGGCTCCCGACGCCCATGAACATCAGCATAATTATGCCGATGCGTGGCCCTCCTTTTCATCTCCTCCCCCCCCCCAATGAGGCCACCGGTTACTCACAGACCGCGCGATATGCGACACCGTAGGTGTCACTTTATGTATATCTACCTCCCCGGTCGTGTGAGGATGTAGTGTCATGCACCATGTATGGCTTGTAATAATAGTGATATCATCATTTATGTTCAACTCTTCCTTGAAATTGTATTTTTTTTTTTGTAATTTTACATTCTATTAAAATACCACCTCCAAATATAATCCCGTCTTGCATCTACTTGTGTCAGAAATGTCCAGTTGCGAGAGAGACCTGAGTATTTCCCGAGGGAGCTCACCAGTTTCTAACGTAATCTCACATTAATACTGACCCTAGAAGTGACGAAAGACCACGATCACTACAGATGTCTGCCTCGTGGTCAAGTTGTTGTGCTGAGGTGTTTTTATAGAGATTCCCACCACGGCCCGAATTCTGCTAAGAAGACATTACTTTCCTGCTGTATAGTCTCCTCCCGATCAGGCCTTCTAAAATGTGTAGACAACAAACAACAACCTGCCATGACTACAGAGTGATAGGAACATTAATCTAAGATTAGTACGGAAAATATTTCCAAAAATATATTAAATATATTTATACAGAGGCCAGACAGGTCAATATGAAACGCAAAAGAAGACATCCCTTGTGTCTTCTAAAAGGAACCTGGTCTTGCCCCCCCCCCAGTAGTAGAAATAGTAACAATGGTCGGAATTTGTGGGTTTTTTTACTCACTTAAATCCCTGCCATAGCCATTCTAGACGTTTGGATACTGCGGGAATTCTATATATAACGAATCCGCCCGAGTCCGTTACCTATTTTAGGTCTTTCTTCTGGGTCTACTGGCACAGACGCGCTAGATACAAATTCCACGTGCCAACTTAATAACGTTTATGTATTAAACTTTTGGTTTTACCTATTCTAGCAGGAGGCGTTGATGAACTTCTGATTTAATAAAAATGTCACAAGCATGAAATGTAGATAATACACTTATAGGATATTATTATCGTTTACATTTTAACATCGTGGTCATTTATATACAAATACCTAGTACGATATAGCTGTTTGTCACGTGACAATTTCATGACCCCTCATGTAGGCGACTCGCGAACCAATCACAAGCGTCGGCGTGCAAGGGTAAAGAATATTTTGTTTTTCGTATTATAATAATATTGTAGCCTTTTCTTGGGCTACGTAATTCATTTAATAAACTGCGATAAAATCCGTAAAAGTAGTTTTATTGTAAATATTGTAGTTCTTTATATTTATTAAATATTTTTAAGTTGAACAATTATACTAAATGAGATGCACTTTCACAATTCAATATCAATTCTTATTATCCCTGGCAGACTACAGATTTTTTGTTACATATACGAATGTTGGTGAAATGAAGATGATGCTTTTAGTACGTTAGATAACCTTAGCCGCCCAGGATAAAGCCGTGAAATCTGCTGGATGAGAGTGCATAACCCAGTTAATGAATTTAGACCAAAAATCCCATTACTGGTTCATTTGTACTGCGTCTAATTCAAATCCGTATGACGTAAGTGATTCGCTCTCGATCGGGCTAGGAGTTAAATGTCTGATTGAGAGCTATTTTTAACACCCGCACACACTTCCGAGACGTTAAATGTAATAATTATGTACCAGTTGTATTTTGAGAAAAATATACAGGGCAGGAAATTGCTGTATTCTTTCTTTTAAAAATAAAAATTAAAAATATATCGACTTTATAAAATACAACGTTTACACGAAATTGGTTAGAAAACAAAATGTGTGACCTTGCAGTAAGAAAATAAAATCTGGTGAAGAATGTAAAGATTAATCATGATATGATAAGATATTAAATAATAATAATGTGATAAACCTTCAGATAGATTACAAATCATTAATGTGCCTGAATAAAAATAGGCTTTACTTAAATTTTAAAGATTCCGTGAAAAATGTATACAAAGAGACTGTGGAATTGTTGCTTGCCAAACAGTGTTTACTAACTTGCGTGGTCTATCAAAATTTGGTCAGATAAAAATCGCTCGAATTGCGAGTGGATAGTTATCACTGATCTGTCAACCGGCTGGCTCAGTTGTGGCGGTTAGTCCGCGTGTTACGCCAGATGTCGCGGGTTCCAATCCGACTAGGTCTTGGATGTTACTATATATATTGTCTGTATTTCTATAATAAAGATTTTTTAAATATACAAAAGTCTTAAATATATATAATAATATAATAATTTCCGTTATTCTAGTACCTACCTAGTAGTCTAGTAGTAACGCAAGTCCTTACGGTACCTACCACGGGACTGGGACAACGTAGTGTCATAATATAATACTATATTATTATTATCACTGGATTTTCATATTTTTATTATAGCCTTAAAAACTTATGGTATTTTGAAATAACATCACAATATTATTGTTCATTACATTATTTATCATTTAGGGTCGGCCCACACACAGGTTACAACTGAACTTTTAACCATATATAAGTGCTTTTAATTAATTATTACTATTCAAATCCTGTGAAAACAAGCTTTGCGCATTATTTCCTAGTTTGGTTCGTATTTGGCTAATCAAGACTTTAATATGATTCTGCGAAATCTAGCCGAAATATATGGAATAAAAAATCAAAGTCAAGCCGAAGTTAAAAGTTACCGAAACCCGAAATATAATTGAACAACGAAATAATTTTTTTATATTTTATTTTGTTACTATATACTATATACTCTATATACACTAGTGTGCGCCGGGTCTTACTAATTATTCGGCGCGAACTGACTGTTCAGTCAGTGTCGTGAATGGATATTTTATTTGATATGGAATGATATTATGCATTGATTTATGTAGCCCTTAGCTCTGCAAGAGAACGATGACGTCATATATGTGGTATCGTGAAAAATATCAACAACAAATCTATTTATAGTGAAAATTGTGTTGGCAGTACGAGACCTACTCATCCATAAATAAGATCCAATGGGAAATGATACTGATAGCCTGTGGACATATCGCGTCAGCTTAGCCCTGTCCTAAGTACCGTAAGGACTTGTGTGATGGGTACTAAGACCAGGGATTTTTTTTTATAGAGTTTATTTCATGGATCTCAAATCCCATGGAGGGAGGGGTTGATGATCTTGTGGAGGGCTTGACGTTAGAAAGAATAAGTAAACGTGAAAAGAATTTGAGAACATCCCTAAAGACTTGAGTTCCTGGATCTTTATGGGCTCCTCTAGCTTGGTGTGGCAAGGTTCGATCAAGGTTTGGCAGAGGGTTCCCTAGCCCCTCCCCTGGATCCGAAGTTATAAACAACCAAAATAGAATCCAGGAACAAACTTTAGATTGCAACGAGCATTTTTTATATATAATATAGGGATCAAACGGGAAATTAGAGCACTTTAATGATTATCGACGCCCATAAACATCCGCCTTATTGTTGTCATGCGAATGCGTTGCTGTCCAATGCGCTACCAGCTACTTAAAAACAGCAAGAACAGCGATAGCATATCTGTCACTTTACGGCTGTGTCATGTGAGTGAGAGATACCTCCCCGTCGTACCACCCCAATTCGACTGCAATGCAACATGACACTAACTTTTGTTAAAAACTAAGCCACTACTATGAGAGTGGTATGACGTTGGCCATCGCTCACCATAACCCGTTTGCTACTAATTTAGTAACTTTTTATCTCGTTTCTCATTATAAAAGCACTCAACGGTCACCTCGAAAAAGCTCAAATTTTATCGAAAGCGGTGTAAACAGCCGTAAAGTATTATGGCGCAGTGCAATAAAAACGGTATAATTGAATCGTCTTGAGCGAATTGATGCCAAATCGGCTCTAAAACTGACGATTGCGATACATCAAACACCTGACGCGTACGTGAAGTATTTTGATTCCTGAAGATTTATCTGTTTTGTTGAAAATATATACATCGGTTGTAATGATATAATTCATGTAGTTTTTTTTTGGGCACCATCATGCTTTAGTCTCTCGGTTTTACCCGCGTAAAATGAACCCCGAAAGAAAATATTTTCATTTTATTTACATTTTCTCGGGGCATTTCTTTTGTCATGCCAGATTGTAATTTTCAGTAGTTTTTGTTCTGTTTTTGCGTTAATACATATTTTCGCATTAATATTATTAGTAGTTGTCGTGGGATTAGTTTATTAATGGAATACAACATTCAACATTCAACGGACAACAATATGCTTAAATTAACCTTATGAGTCGCAGTGTAAGGTGTTTTCGAAATCTAGCGTCCAAAGAATTAAACCATAGTTCGTCTATGCGATAGCCCGATACAGGCGTCTTCATACGATGTAGAGATATTAAGACTTGTTCTATGTGTTTCTTCGGGATACGGGGACAACCGAATCCGCCCACTTACCGGAGTGAATTTGACGTTACATTTTGTGTTATTTTTATTTTTGAACTTTACCACGAGCTTAGTTATTACGAAAGATTAGGGCGTGATATGAGAAGAGCGTGGTATGATTCTGTATCTTCTTTCGTACACACCCTATCTTTTTCATTTCATTTATCTCATTCACTTTTCAGGGCTTGAAGACATTACAGACCTTAGTATTCAACGTAAATTTTAGCTTCAATCTTCATGTCATGACAGACAGACGTATAAAAAAATATCCTATGAGGGTTCCACTTTTTTCCACTAAGAGTACGGAACCCTAAAAATATGAGGTGTAAAACCGTGTGATTCAGTTACCGGTCGAGCGTAACACACGTTTCACCGCGCTCACGTATTATCCGCATGTCACTTAAAGTCTTCAGTTATCGTTCATACACAAGATAAATGAGATTACCTTCAGTACCTTTTATTTCGTGGTTTATACAAGGTCACCATGATCACGTTCAGGTAAAGTCGTGTCGCGTGTCAGAGTTGACACACTTTTTTTATTTCTATCCTTTTCCTTCCCTCTTTCTTTCCCTAGTATTGGTTGCTGTTATTCATACGCCTTACGTGTGTATCTGTATTGACTGACATATCGCCACCTTTATTATCGAACATTGAATACCTTTACAAATCAATTTCAAATAACCTTTGCATTATGTATTCTGAGATAGTCCAAGAGCCTGTGATTGGTAAAAATTAGAAACCAAGTGTTGTTACTTAAAAGTGACTTTTGTAAGAGGCATTGCCATGCTGTATTTTAGTCAAATTGGGCAGACTGGAGAGGTACAATTATTTCTATGGACTCGAATTGCATCTTTATGGACGTTGGTTCAAATGCACCGGCTACTAATTTACAGCGTTATATTATAAAAATATATCGGCCAATGCCTTATTGTATGTAGTGCGGAAATATTTTTACTTACGTTAGGTAATTCTGAGTGGTAAACTACGAGTATAACACCGTTTTTCAAACTTTTCCTTTAGATCCCTTACCCGCTTAATACATTATGGCTATCCCCTTGTTGGGCAATAAAAAGACAAACTCATTAATATTAATAATTAAACGACCACATTTCTGACATATTAGTAAAACACTCATTCAGCAAGAAGCGACCCCAAACTTGGAAACAGTGTACCACGTACGTTGAAAAACACTGCACCATAAGATCCAAACGAGAAACTAACTGTCAGGTGCTGCTGTGTCTACGGTTGTCTATAGGGAGGTTGTTAGATCCTTGAGCAACATGCCACAGAGGACGATGTGATTTAAATGTTATACAACCTACAATGTTAAACAGTGATTGTCAGCATTCAAGGGCTCTTGGCGTATAATTAATTGCCGGAGAAATAACAGAATATGACAAATGTGCTCAACGTCGAGGTGTAATAAACACGCACCGCATAAGTGTACAACTGTATTTACATGCACCGCATAAGTGTACAACTGTATTTACATGCACCGCATAAGTGTACAACTGTATTTACATGCATGCTTGCGCCATCATCATCATCATCTCTCAGATCTTATAAGATTTTTTAATTTAGAACTTGTTCGTTACGCTACATCCTCCTATGCAACGGAATTGGGCCGGCACAAACGGGGAGTTACCTCTCGTTCAAGAATACCGCCGTAAAGTGACATCTTCAATGTCGCGTTTTGTGCGGTTTGTGAGTAGCCGGTGGCCCATTGGGGGGAAGGGGGATTAGGGCATAGTAATTATGTCGATGTCCATGGGCGCCGGTAGTCGTAACAAATATATTAAACGAGCAATAGCAGCCATTTCATAACTACCGACGCCCAACAACATCCGTTTAATAGTTACGCGTTTGCGTATTCCCCTTCATATCTCGATTTACCAAATGTGGCTGGAGCCCCCCAAAAATTGTTCAAGAAGTTTACTAGAAATTGAGTGCGATACAAGCGCGCGAAGACGCGAAAAAATAATTTGAAAGAACCCAAGATTCAGACTAGAAAACTTGACCCGACCCGTCATAATGATTGGTATAAAAAACACATTACGCACCTTTTACAATTAACAAATAAGACAATAAATAAAATGCCTGATTCGGACATACACCAATTGTAAAGTGCAGCCCGTTTATGAATCTCCACTGTTAAAGAAACCACCTTAACACCTGACTAGAAGTTGAGTGACACACATGACACAGGTCCAGTAGTAAAAACAAGACATGATACTCTATGGTGTCTAAAAACTAACGTAACACACCATATCAAAGTCCATGATTCAGACAAGCCAACTTGACCCGACATAATAACTGGCAAAAAATTCATAGAGTATTAATTATGATTCATATAACGTATGGCATATTTAATTTAATATAATACCGACACGGTTCACTTCTCCAATATAATAAGGATATATCATATAGGGTTGACAATATCTATAAATCACTACTCATATTTCCACTACTAATGTATATTTTACAAAAAAAAAAAGTTCAAAAATATTTAGTTATAGTTAAACATCCCACTAACAACAGCTACAGGCTGATTTCATTCATTCATTCATTTTCAAAGATCTTACAATTTTTACTATTTATGCGAAATATTTATTACTCTTTCAAGTAAAATTACTAAACGGATTTATATAAAATTGCGAACTAATATAGAATGCGTTACGGAATAATATAAAAATTATTTTTTCTCCCAAAAATATAATGGTGTCCTGAGGATATGTTACGCGAGTGAAACCGCGAGGCCCAACTAGTTATTTATAATGTTACTTTGTTACGGATAGTCTACACTCCTGTCTCCCATAATCATTAATAAATAATATCCCTTTTTGTTACAATTGGATGTGCCGTGAGGAATTTTCGAGTTCTGATCAGTTTAGTTCCATATAAAATTAGCATCACCCCTTGGTTTCACCCGCGTAATTCAGGTCCTATTAGTCGTAGCGTCATGGTATATAGCCTATAACCTTCCTTGATGAATGGACTATTCAACGCTGAAACATTTTTTCAACACGGGGCGATAGTTCTTAACATTGGTGCGTTCAAACAAAGAAAGTCAACTTTTTATTATTACTATAGATTCCGCTTGAAAACCGGTTTTTAGAGACCTTACAGTTACAGAAACGCAGCTTGAGCTTGTCTCGTTGTATTATTCTTATATTTTAATTACACAATTTTTAGGCTAAAGGGAGTAAACGATTTGAAGGTTCTAAAATCTTAAGCTCTGCACTATCTACGGAGCAGATGTTTGTGCAATGTTTTGAGGTTTTGAGGGAACCGTCACTCTTCGCCAAGCTTATAAGATTTTTTTTAAAGTATAGATATTGCAGATGTGCTGTCCTCCTTTCCTCCTTCCCTCCAATAGGCCACCGGCTACTCGTAAATCTGACAGCATAGTTGCCAATGTCGTATGCTCGAGAGTTACCTCCCCGATCGTGCCTGCCCAATTTTGCTGCAATTCAACAGATGATAAGAGTTGGGACCTTATGTCCCAGTAGCAATTTTAATTTTCCAGCGCCGGGCTTTGTTTTAACTAAATTGTGACCTATATTTATAAGTATCGGCAGCCCTAGTGGTTTTTGCTGTAATTTGGACACTGGTAAAATGTTGTAAAGCTCCATTGAAAAAACATGCTCTCTTTTAGATTAAGCACGTGTTTATGCTTGCAATATAAAAAGTGATATTATGATGTCACTACCCAAACTGTGTGTGATGTAATGCTACAATTGCAGGCTTCTCTTGTTAGGGTATGAGCACACTGGTCGCTGTTTATTACTGACTAAAAAACTGGTTATTTGTTAGTTGGTTTAGCGACTATATAATTTTACGTGATATTATACTCATATATACGATTCTTTAATTGATCTTTCGCTCGTAGGCTCCGCCTTTTCGGAACATAACTATGACCAGAAAAAATTAAACTTGTACAGAAATTAAGTTTAATTGCGGCAAAGTGTAAGGTTGGGCTTGACGCTGATTCACACGAATTTATTCCTCACATTTCGTCTACAATGTCAACGTGTGTGATTGTAACTTGTTTTTACAATGCAGATTCTGTTTAAAAGATGTGCAAAATTTAAATATATTTCCTTGCCTACTTATTATTTCTTTATATTTCCTTTCTTTTTTATGTGAAATCTAGGGCTATTTAAATAAATATATGTCTACCGCACCCGCCTACGGGAACACAACCCCCGATTCTCCACATATGTTATTTTTTCAAGAAGCGCACCCTGAAACGTTTTTAAGGAGTAAATCTAAAAATACGAGTAACTTTACACAGGATGCGTCGAGTTATTATTATAAAAAAGATCCTGCTCGTCCAACGAAATATACACTCATTATTCAAAATGCATTATATTATACAGTAAACACATTAAATACTTTTACAAGGACTAGTGTCACTTCATACATAATGATAATTAATTCGTAATTGCATCGATTCTGTTAAAATAAATATTTCTCAAGCTTTGATGAATTTTATTATAGTGCAAAGGTGAACTATAGCCATACTCAGTAAAGACTGACGAATCGTCGCGACGACTGATACAAGGTTCTAGGTGTAGCAACACTAACGAGTGATATTAGCGATATAATGGTTTTAGTTCGAATGTATCGTTCATCCTTGTCCGCGTCACCGCAACATACACGGCATCGTGCGCGCGCCGTCCCGCTAGTGGGGGGGAGTCCCCATTTTCGGTCCCAAAAATAATCACTACATGGTACGCCCATAAACAACCCGGCACATCTCTTCTCATCTGCGGGAAAAGATGGGGTCTGTCCCCTAACGTCTCCCTAAACCAGAAGACACAAAAGTCTTCGCTAGTCCGCTGAATTGTAGAGACGCATATAGCAATAGCGCCGCCAACCATTAGTGGGTCCCTCCGCAAAAAAAGTGTAACGTGCACTCAGATAATCATGCAGAAACACTGAAATCTATTTATCATTAAAAGCTGTAAAAATACGGCAGTTCTTTTTCATGGCATAGGGGAACTAAAGAGTACATTTTGTGACTACAAACCTCAGAGTTGGTATTCTGCCCAAATGAGCAATCGGCTTCGGACCGCACTGAGCACAATAGATAGCCATCGGTTCTAAGGTGGTATGATGTGGACGAGAGGTGCTTCCCCGGGAGTGATAGCAAGATCGTAAGGAGGAAAGAAGGGCAAGGCTTCTGCAATCAATGTCAATGAGCGTCAGTCTGAAGCGCGCTGTCATTTACCATGTACTAAACATTTACCTTTTATTGTAATTTTAATGGTCCTACCATTGCTTACCGTCTTTTAAAAATATACCACACCTTACAATGCACGTCATATATGCAAGCTGTACAGGATTGTGTCGATAATATATTGATAGCAATTAATATGCGACAGTAAATTATAGCCATATTTACCTTGAATATACACATTATAATGCAGATACAAATGAAAATAATTACAGTAATCACTGATATATTTATTTGATAATAATTGCAATAAATTCTCGTATTTAATTCAAATTTATTTAATCCTAATATATAATATTGATCAATTAGATCCGTCGATAACGAACTTTCACCCACACAATTACACCCAAACAAGACGAAATTTCTTCTACAGTGAACCTTTTCATCATCTTTGTCAAATTACTTTGAATGCAATTCGTTTACTGGTGTATGAAACATTTAATACATTAGATGCAGTATATTTTTTAAATCAAAATACAAATATGTAATGTATTTTGATCTTCCAGTGCTGTTTGGTACTTATTTTATAAATGAGGTGGTGTGTTGAGGGTTTCCTTCGCTTTCCTTAGGAATCCACTATCAGATACTGACTTGGTGAAAGGCATAATATCTTTAATGGAGGAGGTGGCTCTATATCCCAAAAGTGAAAAACATTTTCGAAAAAAAGAGTAATCAGTGAACATGAAGGCGGCTGTAGTCACTACCCATCTGCTCGTTTGACCCCTATCACAGAAAAAAAACATTACATATATGGGCGAACAACGATCCCTCTTTTAAGTCAGTTAGAACGTTTTAAACATTTGCTCGGCATGGTCCCCTGGTCAAAGGGCATAGATTTCCTTAACTTCTTATCTGAACCACGTATGACTTTTAACAAATAAAGGCTTACCCAATCAATGTTGTGTACGCACTGTTCTGTACGGGGCCCCCTCAAGCCGGGGCCGTGGCATGTTGCCCACTCGTCTCCCTTGTTACGCCTCTTGCTCTTATGTGTCAATCTTAAATATACACTAATAAATAATAATATTAGTTTACGATAAGGAACAGCAAAACGATAAGCCGCGTGAGGAAGCCGTTTACTCATACACATTTTTCGCAGTATACTATAAGTTCTTAGAGTGACTATTACTATGATAAGCAACAGTCATTACAATTTTTTTTATGAAGAAGTATGTCGTGACATATAACGAGGGGAAATGCTTCCTTAACACGTAACGTACTATGAAAATAATGACACTAAAAACAATTATGGATTAGTCTTAAAAATCTGGAAATACAAATAATTTTATTACAAAATGATTCTCTTAATACAGCCCAGACAGTTGTGGCTTATAATTCAATGACTATTATGTTTATTAATATATGGCGGTAAATATTATGTGCCACAACGAGTGTTCAATTATTAAAAGAGAAATTATAGAGTAAAAATTTATAAAATACCTTTGCCAAATCTACAACACCATCAAATTTATATAATTAAGAACTATAACTACCAAACAAACGTATAAAGATATTTTAATAATAATTAAATCAATTTACGTTGCCGGCTTTATAGCTAATAACATTTCTGAGGACGTTCCAAATATAAAGAGTTTAAAAAAGGAATTAAAAATAATAAATAATAATGGTATATAAAAGAAATAAACGTAGCTTGGCCTGTGTACACGTGGGCCTAACAAGGACCATCGTAGCCCATGACTTCATGATACAAAAAGTCGCGTTTCATACGCACCGCCGGTGAACCCAGTTGACTGGCGAGTTGTCGCGGATCAATGCGATCGCTACGATGATTGATCGTGTCTAATACTTGCATTACATCACCATCACCATCACCATCACCATCACCATCACCATCACCATCCTATACATATTTATATGAGAATTAGGAGCCTTTTTATGACTACCCACGCCCATGTACATTCGCACGATAACTATGCCGATGCGTTGTCCTCCTTTCCTCTCCCCCACCAATGGGCCACTAGCTACTCACAAGCCACAGATGTCACTTTATGTCGGTATTATACGAGCGAGTGGTACCTTCTCGGATGTATCGACCGACATCTAGCATGGCACTACCTCTTGTTGAATCTATTCCTCTGTACATAAAAATAAAATTTTGGCTGTCAGCGATTTCGAAATGTAGTGTAATATTGTACAGGGCACAGTAAGAGATAAGGTCACGCGGCATTGCAGCTGAGTTGGCCCGGTACAACCAGACAACTTCGGTATCGATTTTCGTTTGGTTCATGACTTATGAGTAGCGAATGACCCATTGACAGGAGGCCAACGCATCTGCATGACAATAGTGAAGCTGTGTATGGGCGTCGCGAATCGTCAGAAGATTCCGATGCCTCTTTTGCCCTCCTTATACTATAACTTATAATTCCAATAAAATAGGTTCTTTCAAGTGACTTCCAATGACATTATTAATGCGATCACTTCAATTATTGATCGCCTCATACTTGCACTACATCGTCGTACTAACTATCTATACATACAAATTGTGTCTGTCAGATATTTAAAAGAAAATAGACTTCAGGTACATTACTATTTTCAATGATACAGCTCGGTGGTGTTTATTTGAATTCTGTTTAAATTATTTTACAAAGGTAATTTCATTTAAGGCGAGTCAACATGCGTCCTGGCGCCTCATTGTAAAGTAGTTTTTAAAAATGCAATATTTTGCATTAATACATCTTTTTTATATAGGACGAGGGACACAAGAGCAGGCGATAGGTAACTGCCACCGCCCATTAACACCCGTGGACCCGAGGTTGTGCAGGCAGGTGGCCGGACAATATTGAAATGAGGTTAATTTGTGAATTAGTAGTTGTCTAATATAATGAAGTGGGATACTAAAATCTTGCATTTTGCCTGTCAGTATGAGTAGTTAAGTAAAGAAATCAAACCTAGGGTAAGTTGTGTTATCAAACGGACTGAACATGCTTACACCAACCGAAAATGCTTAAATTTTCACACACATTTTCACACCAGTCCCCTAATTGGCTAGGCAGAGAGAACGGTCGCTATCTTGCACACCTGCCTTGCCTCCTCCAGCTTCATTACTCTCTTCATAAAAAAAGGCCCGTTGCCAATGCTCAAACCACTAAAGACAATTGAAATTTGTAAGTACTGACAAGTGGATCAAAATCGCATTTCGTTCCGATACAAATCGCACCTAACAATGTTTTATTTATGAAATAACAAGCGTAGCAGGAAAAATTGCGGCTCCATGTTCTATATATCACACGATATTGACATATTGCCGTATACATAATGTGCCGCGTAGTTATAAATTGTCTCGCACGATTAATGGCTGCCAGGCAATTAATGCGTGCTACCAACAAACTTGCAGGATGCAATGATACATTGCTGCTGAATTATCGGGCACGACTGGGGGTGGTACTTCTCGCTCACGAACGCAGTGTCGCAGTTGTCACGTTTCATGCGGTGTGTTTCTGGCGGGCAATGTGAATGGAAGGCGGAAAGAGGACAACCTATGCGGATGTATGTGGGCGCCGATAGTCAGAGCCCGCATTCTGTATAGCAGCCCAATTGGGTCTGCACAATTAGGGAAGTACCTCTTGGGTTCACGATACCGCCGTAAAGTGATAGCTATGCTGGCACGTTTCTTGCAGTTGATGAGTTTCCGGTGGCCAGTGGAGGGGGAAAGAGAAACGGTAAAGCATCTCTCTGTGCTGATAGCCGAGGGTGTCGATAGTCATCAAAAGTTCGACTGCTTATTTTTCTATTTATTTATTTGTATAGAATAACCACATCGCAATGTATTATACAGACACTTTAAGGTAGGTAATTTTTCTTATACCTTAGACATTTACGGTGTATTTAACATTGCATAATTCATATTCATGTCTTAAGTTTACGCGAATGTTAGTCAGTACAATAAAACTACTTTTACGGATTTTATCGCGGTTTATTAAATTATTTATGTAGCTCGACGTTTCAGAAGCTATACATCAACCATGGTCACGGTTGCACTGAAACGTCGGGCTACGTAAATAATTTAATAAACCGCCATAAAATCCGTAGAAGTAGTTTTCTTGTAATTGCATAATTCATATATAATTATTGCATATTTTATAATTATTGCATATTCTTTTAATTTTGTTGAGTGTTCTTCAGAAACTAGCAGAAGAGTCGTGAAATATGTCAATACCTGGTAACCCAATGTCTCAGTGCCTATGATGATATATCAAAAATTGTTTCATCCTATCTCAGATTGCTTTATTGTATTTACCTACTTGTCAATCACGTGCGCTGACGAAAGCTCATACCAGCTTGCCTTGTGATATTTAATCGAATATTAGTGCAATTCAATTTTGTTAAGAGGCAGTTGGACATGACCGGGAAGGTACCTCTTGCTCAAATGATACCGCCGTAAAATTACATCTTCGGTGTCACGTTTCGTGCGGTTTGTGAGTAGCCGGTGGCCCATTGAGGGAGTAGGCAGGTAGGGCGACACATCGGCAATGTAATTATGCGGATGTTCATGGGCGTACGTAGTCGTAAAAAGGCTTCCTTTTCTCGGTCGTCCCCCTACACAATAAAGATTAAAAAATCTGAAATAAAATGCAGCGTCTCTTGGTTTCACCTGCCCGCATATTTGTCGTAGCTTCATGATATATATATATATATATATATATATATATATATATATATACATATACATTATATAGCATATAACCTTCCTCGATAAATGGGCTACCCAACACGGAAATCATATTTCAAAGCGTACCAGTATCTTGAGTTAGCGTGTTTAATCAATCAAGTTTTTTTAACATTACATAAAGTATGATATTAGTTTAAAAGTATATAGAAAATATTGAGCCTCCGGGGTGTAGCGGTTGGATGTCCATTCGGGTGGTCCAGGTTCGAACTTCAGGGAATAGAGGGGATGCGGTAACAATTTGAACCGCAATTCATGGGATTTGGCTACTGCAACCCTTGACGAGTACACGGGTACGTTATCGTGGTGGAATTAAACTTTCCCTTCTGCTAAATGAGGCCGTTTCTTTTGAATTTCTTCACGAAATTTTTACAGCAAGCTTGCATAATGCTCTCCATTTATTGTTTTTCCTCGTTACAAATAATCCACTAAACTAATCCCTCCAGCATGCCAAAAAACAATCGCCATCACTTTGCCGGCCGACAAAACCGTTTTGCTTTTTTCGGTGCAGGTTTTCCGCTTTCAGTCCACTGCTTACACTGTTCTTTTGTTTCAAGAGTATAATGATGTATCCATGTTTTATCTACTGTCACACAACGCTGCAGAAACTCTTTGCTATCACGCTTGAACAGCGCCACGCAGTCCGACGAATCGTCCACTCGACGTTGCTTTTGGTTAATAGTGAGCAAACGCGGTACCCATTGCGCGCGTAGGTTTTCCTTCGCAAATGTTGATGTAAGATGTTAAAAACGCGTTCAGAGGAAATGCTTACGATCTCTGCTATCTGCCGCAACTTTAAACGCCGATCATTCAAAACGATTTTGTGTATCTTTTTGTTTATGTCCGGATTCGTTACTTCATTTGGACGGCCAGACCTGTTCGCCTCTCTGCAGCTTAGATCAGTTATCCAGGTATGAATTATACTCATTGCAGGAACAGTATTACCTAAAATACTGCCTAGCTTGACTTTAATTTGTGTTGCTGTTTTCCCTTTTTAAACGTAAAATTTTTTCACCGCAGGAATTTCGTTTCTTTTCATTGTTGTGATAATTTACGGCAGTGAAAATCCTAGGTCCCCTCATAAAATTGTATCAGTCCGAATAAATTTAAATTTGGCGTTGTATTTTCGAAAAGATGATAGATAGAATATAATTTTGTTTTCCTATCTTTTTTTAAAGTTCGTCGTTTTGGTCAGTTATACACAAGCAAGTTGAGTACATTCGCGAATGTTCTCTGAGCATTATCATTGTTTACATTGAATTGTTCAATTTTGATGAATTTAGCTTGTTTCCGTCATCCGTCCCCCCTTCCACCACAAGCAGGTGGTGCGACTCGAGAGCGGATTTCGTGGGTAATTGGCGTTAGATTTGAGTTCGTTGTGAAATCGCATAAGTTACTGGAATTCTATCTTACATGGTATATTTAGATGGTAGTCATTAGTGCCATGAAACAGTATCGGATATCCAGCTATTTGACAGATCAGTGGCGGATAGAGGTATAGGAGTCGGCCGCTCCCTCCCACTCGGCAATTAGCCACCCGCGGAGACCCGCGCACGCGCGCTGCACTATTCGTGCTATTTGCATATTTTATTGGCAACCGCATTAATAATGATACAGCATTCAAATTGTTACAAATGTCGCCAAGTTTTATTTTATTGGCTTTTTGGTGTTTGCACCTTGAATAATTGTGCAATATGAAAAAAGTAAGGAAATCGTGTGAACAGCAACCGGTTGAGCGTAACACCAGCGTAACTCTTTACCGCTTACCTTGCTTAGATTTCCCTATAGAAACATTTCAATTTAGTCGCGTGTGGGGGATGACTCGCTGACAGACCGGCTGGCTGAATTAGTAACGTTGGCGTTTAGAGTGCGTATTACGCCAGAGGTCGTGGGTTTGGATCCCTCCTAGGTCATTGATGTTTATATATGTATTATATGTATTTCTACAGTAAACACCTTAAAATATATAAAATTTCTTAAATTTATAAAAATATTAAATATATTGTTCGTTGCCTAGTTACCTGTAACACAAGTCCTAACAGTACTTACGTAACGTGCTAAGTCGAACAGAGATTATTATATTATTATTATTATTCACCAAATCTTCACCAATACCAAAGATTTAATTACTACTGCCTTATTGTGAAAGTATTTTGTAAATCGCTAAAGTTATGTTAGGAAGCAAACTGACTGACTGAAAAATCCCACTTCGAGTTACCTAACCTGTTAACGAAGTGTACATATATACATATCACTACAATAACTCACTATGCTTTAAGTCCTGATGAAGTATCGTGGTAGGTCCACAGATGTTATTATCATTAATTATTTTTATCGTAATTTTTATGTTTGGCTGTAATCGGTCTGAGTTACACGTACTTATAATTGTTGTATCATCATTTAACTGTACAGTTATTTATTAACTAGATGACAATACTTATCTCCAAGCGATTCATCTATAATAAAGACGGAAGATAACGCTTTAAAGCGATTAGTTCGCCGCATTCATACATTGTGGTATAACTTTTAAATATTTTCTTTGGTGTGAAATAAGGATATATTTATTTCTTATTTAATACAATGGTACAATCGATCTGGTCATAAATCAGGGGGCACGGCACTATTGGGTGCAGACCCAAGCCAAGTCGAGCAAAATGGCGGCGCGGTTGTGTATGTTTCTAAATTCCCTCCCGTAGCCTGAAATATTTGACATTTTAGGTTATGAAGTGTCGTTGAAACATATAACATTGTGTGGAACTTGAAGGTCTGATGGAAACCTTCAGTCGTTCAGTGAGGGACACGACTAGCTATTGACTAGTGGAGGATGGAACCTTGTACTGCCTATTAGTAAACATATCCAATTTCGGGGTCTACAGATCGTATTAACATGAGCGTGTTTGAAGTGGTTTTTTTAAAGTATATAATATATATTGTAAGAAGTAGTGCTGTGTTACATTGCAGCGGAATTGGGCCGGCACAACCGGGAGGTGCTTCTCAAAGTGACATCTTCGTTTTTTACTTAATGAATGCAAAACCTGTTTCTAAACACGCCACGACGAGACGTCTGCATGCATCTCGCGTCACGTCGCAGCGTTACAACGTGACCATTACTTTTAATTAAAGCGGGAGATACCTCACCTGTCGTGCCAGGCCAGTTAGGCTGTATTATATTCTTATTAAGGTGCATCCTGATGTTTGTGTTTGATATAAGTTGACACTAAGAGGTAGGTACTACCTACTACTACCTCTTAGTGTCAACTTATATCAACACCTACATGGCGATGTACCTGAATAATAAATAAGGGAACACAGTAATAAACTGAATTTTCTCCTTGTTGTGAGAAGCTGGTCTTGGTATTGGGCTTTGGTGTTGGTCTTTCCGAAGACAAAGACGAAGAGCAAATTAGTTTCTACCAAGACCAAATCTGCTTATATCATCATTTGCAGTAGTTGTTAACCAATCTAACTGGTTATTGGAACGTTATTGTAAAGAAACGTAATGAAAAAAGAGACCATGCTAGTACAAAAAATGATCAATAAATTTTACTAATCCGCAGAGCGTGTGCGTGTCAGGCTGCTTGCCCTTCGGCTCTGAATACAATCTAAGACACAATATAAATGGGATAGGGTCTTATACGGTTCTTAAGCTTATCATGTTGATATTTTTAGGATATTGTGTTACAAAAGAAAGAAAATGGCATCACTGTAGGATCTGTTTATTTTCTATCCATCAGTATAGACCCCGATTCGCAGGAATGCATGGAAGTTTCACTAAAAAGACACAAATTATAGGTATTTGTAGTTCATATCTTAAAAAGGAGGGCAGGCGTTTAGAAATACGAGTTTATGAAATTGGTACGTAACCCTCCGTTTACGAGTCCAATTCACACTTGATCTGTTTCTTTTAATTTTTCTGAAATATCTCTCCATTTTAGTGAATATATCGACTACACGTCTATTGTTATCGAAATATAAAAACTATTCGTCTTGAACGAATATAAAGTTCTATGTTACCACACAAGCTTCATCATCATTCATTCCTAATTCATCATCGGTCACTGACGGGCTACCGAAGATCATATTACCTCTCATCGCTGCCTACAAAGTATAACAATGTTTCAGTGTTATGATACTTAAGCTGCCGACTAACCCATAATCGTTGTCCATCACACTCAGTCGAAGAACGATAGTCCATAATCGAATATAAACACAGTGAGTCATGGTCCGTGTATGAATGTATGTGCGCTTACATTGCGATGTACAGCTGCGCTTGTCCATTGTACTGTGTTCCGACATGAGCCACTATCTGTGAGAACCAATAACCTAAGTTGTTAAAAAGACAGAGTAAAGAAAGTACTTGTTAAAATAAAAAGGCTTAGTGATAGAGTTTAATAAATGATAACTCATTCTATTTGGAATGATGCCGTGTGATTTTCTATATTTACGTTGGAAAAAAAAATAAACTCATCATATCTTCACTTAGGCACTGTAAAAGAAAAAAAATAAATTTAAGTAATGATATGTAATCTAAGGTCCGTATTAATATAATAACCTAATTATAACAATAGAAAAGCTCTACTTGGAAAAAAGTTATTAAGCCCAAGAGTAAAAACAGAATAAAGCCTTTTGAAGTAAATCTACTCAACTTGAATATGATCTGAAGAGTAAAAAATTGAGAGGCAGATAAAAGATAATGAAGAAAGAAGGAGATAGAGTTACGTTTCACTAAGGTAAAATTTGTTACGGAGGTTTCTTTCGGATGTAGCACTTAGAAAGGATTTTTAGACATCCAACTTCCAAGAGGGTGAAATTAACTTCGTGCATATAATATATAATTCTATCATGTTACGCGGGTGAAGCCGCGGCATGCTGTATAGTAGTACATACGTATAGTAAATATATCGAGTCTTTTCATAAATATTGTAACAAAGAATTTTTTTTTAATTGCAAATAACATTTATTACTTTTACAGTATATTAGTTAAATATACTAATGTCAAACAATTTAAAATACAAAAAGCTTATTCGAAGTGGTCTCCTTTGGCTGTAATACCGTCCTTTATACGTTGAGCCCAGTTATCAATTGAAGCATGGTGTACTCTCCGAAACGGACCATATATCATAATCCAGCGGATTAAGGTGTGGACTAGATGAATCTTCAGCTCTGATCAGATCCGGAACGTATGTTTCAAACAAGATTGGGTGGATGGTGTTTTATGATCTGGTCTCGAATCTTGCGGGAAGGATCATACTTGGTTAATGAATATTGTGTCATTAAGGGCCTTAATTACCATCTCAAGCATGGTATCTTGTTACACTTGTGCAGATGTTTTGATAACTTTTTCACAAAAATATGGCTCAGCCACTCCTCCATAGCTAACACCCCACCAAAGCATCACTAAAGTCGGATAATAATAATGCACTCCGTCGATTAGTTGGGAAGCTTCCTTAGAGCTTTGTACATAAATACCCTCATTTTGTTTCTCAAAATGTGGCTCAATTATAAAAGAACCGTAGTAAAAGCTTATCCGTAAAAAAAATCTGTGACATCCTTTGCGTACTGCTTCAGCGCTTGTTTCTTTTTTCATCAGTTTTTCATTTATCAGTTTAGAAGTGGACAGTGCGTCTCTTATAGGCTGCAAGCCCTAAGTCATCTCGTAATCTCTTAAAATACGCGACATGGTGCTAGGTGCTTCATTTCTTATAATTAAATTCTTTTGCTTACGGCCAGGATTTCATCAAGTTCTTTCCCTTACCGCTTTGACCACCTTTCGCGTTCGTGGACGGCCAGGTCTTCGACCGTGGCAAGCAGATGAAGTCTCATAGTATGTATAAATAATTCGCTACACAAACATTTGACCAATACCAAGTGTATTGAGTTTTAAAAATTGCATTTGGCTCCACACCTACTCTGTGTAGTGCAAACACAGCGTTTCTGTTCCCTTTATCACCCCACTCCATTGTAATATCGCAAAGTATTGTACAACTTGTTGGCGCCAGAATGAGTAAACATAACGAACAATAGTTTTCTTTTGGAGGGACCTACTACTGGTTGGCAGCGCTATTGCTCCCACCCCTACAGTTCACCGGACTATATGAACAGTCGTATAAATATGACAGATTCCAAGTTTAAACGTAATATTTTCTTATTTTTAGTTGTAACAGTATTAACGGCTAGACTAAGTACTTAATTGATACAAATAAAGGTAACATAGCCTTGATGTTTTATCACTGTGAATAACAGATGGTCTAAAAGGCGTGATTCTGATCGTGATCCAACACCTACGACGCATGTTTGCTGTCACTCCTTCAGTTCTATGAACTTGTTCCTAAAACCTGTAGGCTTAACACAGTATTTGATTTAAATAACATTTTAATTTCACTACCGTCTGTAAGCGACTTACGCAGGTAAAGCGTGACCCTGCCGTTTACACGATTTTATTTGGCATTTCTTTTTCTTCCAGCTTGGTACTCACTTTATGATAGTTTCTTAACCCCAACAATTTTGACAGTTCATTAAACGTCTCAATCCCCCAAAAGCATCAACACCTGCGCCTCGTGTGTCGCACGACAATGGACCCGCTGTAGACAGACGTCATTCGGTACAGTGAAATTTGGCAGGGGATCGGCGTTATCAGCGCCCGCTCGATTTACTGCTGCTAATCTACGCTACCAAAGGCGAAGTTAGCAGATACGAGTTACCTAACGGCTAACGTACACCACCGGAACATAAAAGTTTATTTATAAACAATATTACAATCGGTCTGAGTGAGTGCGGCGTTGATCTCCGTTCGCAATTTCGTTCACCTGGCCCACGTCCAAGCGTCTGACCTTGATTGTTTGCGAATAAAGGCCAATTAGAAAAGTGGTTCTATGACACAGTATGGGCTCGTCCGTTTTACAACATAATAACTTTCTGAAGCTATAAAGTTTGCGGCGGTACACCTCCGCACCCCCGTGAAGTCGCGTTGGACTGCCGTCTCATTGGAATACGGGAGTATGAATATAAATAGGGATATAGGTCACAGTAGGGCAAAGGTACGGGCACGAAAGTATAGCGCTGTCCGTTATTGTAATACGGTATCGGCGGGGCGACGGCGGATCTCGGAAGGGTCACGCGTAGGCGTGAGTTGTGATTGCTTCTCCAGTCGTACACGTGCGCAAGTAACCCCTCCATTTATCACTCCGCGCTGCAGCTATGTGCCGGGACCTGTACTGACATGGCAGTGGTATCTGCACATTTTGCACTAATATTTCCCTGAAAATGGCCTGTTTCTATATATAAAGATGGCCGTAACCGGAATACGGCTAAGAGGCATTATTATAATTATCAATTTGTCCACTTCGTGGGGTTTAGCAATGAGGCTGTTTGTTTTTGATGCACTTTAATATTTTATTATGTAGTACGGTACGGTACCTTCCACTGTCTGAACTTTTTAGGTCTATCTCGACGTGTTAGGAGATGCGTCCATAGACGTTGGCAAGATAAGTTACCTGAGTAATTCCACTTCGTTTTAGGCTATCTAGATTTCATAACTCTACTGCAGCCAGTAAATATTATTTCATGTCAGTGTTTTCTAACTTGATTTTCGATAAATCCAAAATTGGTCCAAATTAAGCTTTTGATTCGGTTTTTATTAAAGAGGGGAAATAAAAATCAGGGCCCAATGACTCCTCTGTTACGCTATCATAGCTAACTACCTAATTTTATTATTGTACAAACTATAAATGAATACCTCAGTCCATTCAAGTAATATAATTGTACCAATCTAGAAATAATAGAACAGACTAAACTCACCACAAAATTTGAACATTTAGTTTATATTATGTTACAGCTCACCACAAAATTTGAACGTTCAGTTTATATTATGTGGCCGTTGTGTTTAAGGTAACATATTTATTCCTAAACGATTTTATATCCATAATTTTGGAGCCAGAGAGATTCGAAATTTTTAGATAATCTGCTGGAAAGCAATCCTGGCGATATTTAAATGATCGAAATACAGAAGTTGCTATAATATGAAGCTGGGGTCGCTACTCACTGGAATAGTCAAGTAGATTTCATTATTGCCTTTACCTATTAAGATTAGGTGAGGATTATCAATCAGTGCACAGATTAACGATGAAAGAGAGGATGTGTCCTAGCCTTTATCAGGGACGGACAACTTTTTCTCGACACAAAAAATATTAATTTTATTGGTTTGAAGGTAAAGAGGCGCGACCAGCGACGTCACCGACGTCCGCTGGGCGCGCTAGGGAAAAATTACGATAGTAAATTTACTATAATATTTTTTTTTAACCGATACCCTGAAGTTGGCTATGTTAACATTTTAGTCAAAAAATTACTAACAAAGCAAAAGTAAGGACATCTATGTGTTTGGGTAAAAACTGAACTGGATTAGTGATATTTGTTTTTTCAAGTGTTTTAGAATAAAAAAATCAGTGTATACATTTTCTTTCTATTGTTTATGGACCTTTTTTTCTATTGTTAGTAAGGCTTTTTTCTGCAAACCTGGAATAAGGCGAAATATACAATTTTAAAAAGATTTTTATCTTGTTACGCTAAGAAATATATACACGTACACGTACAAGCGTTAAAAGTTACACTTTATCTTATTCTGTTGACAATAACAAAAGTTATAATAAAGTAACGAAATTATTGCTGCCATCACAGGAGATGTTATGATCAAGAGAAATAAGGATACATTTAAATAATATAGATGTCATCACATCACTTGGTTAAAAACCTTCTTATTATTTTATGACAACAATATAACAAGGACAGTGCTACTGGTTTTCAATCCCTGGACTAGCTTGAGATATGCACAGAATGCGTCAGACGGTACAAGTTACAGGTGCTAACAAATGGCTGCACTGCGCATAATGATCTTGTGGTATGTGGGCGTGAGATATATTCTAAACATTTGTAAA
Source organism: Eumaeus atala (assembly GCA_017140195.1). Classification (NCBI taxonomy): domain Eukaryota; kingdom Metazoa; phylum Arthropoda; class Insecta; order Lepidoptera; family Lycaenidae; genus Eumaeus; species Eumaeus atala. The sequence continues at coordinate 454,730 of JAFELO010000786.1, forward strand.
AGTGTCGTTTGTATGTTAACATTGTTTATTTGTTTGTTTATACTAATTATGAATAATATACGTTATATTACAGCCATTTATCTTTAAGACCAATGTATCGATAATATTATTGAGTTTGCTGGATAAATGGTATAACCGAACTGTCAAACTTCTTTCTTAGGCACTGATCTGAACTATATATACTTTACATGTATAGCTGATACATATGGAACAAAATGGGGCTTATACCAAGACTCGAAGATATTAACATTATTATTTAGTGTTATCGCGTAAGCTTTAAACTTTAGACTGCCAGAATATTAAAATTATGCGAATTAGGCGATATTTTAGTTGTTCAGGGAATAATGGTATCGTTGATGTCTGTTCAGATGTTACCAATTGCAGTCTATGTAATCAGCAGTCCCTAACAATGTTTACAGGGCTCGAGTCCAACGATTTAGTCACTATTCCTTCTGAGTCTTTTTAGTAAGCAGTAGTGCCATGGAATTGGGCCTACACCGGGGAGGCACCTCTCCCTCATACAAAGTATAGTCTAGCACTTCATCTGCGTAAATTCTTGTAAAAATTAGTAGTAGTAAAGAGTAAAGTTGGAATATATATTCTACGGAGAGGAAACAGCGAAACACAGTTATTACTGTATGTAACATTAAGCGCCATCGTGCCTAATGTTTGCGGCCATTTCGGAGCAACCATTAAATATTTATTTGTAGTGTTAAGCGATATATCAATTGACGACCAACCTCAGCTGGTAACGTGGCGGTTAGTTCGCGTATTACGAATGAGGTCGCGGATGCGAATCCCGCCTAGGTCATGTATGTAATATGCGTAATAACCTCTATAATAAAAATCTTAAGCCTTAAAGTACTTACCACGGAACTAGACTAACAACTAACTACAAAGTAAAACAAAAATTAGTTTTCTTTATTATATTTTAACAAAGAAGAGCTGATTACATTTATAAAATCATTATTCAATTAGTGAAATAAATGAATAATTTATATTTTGTTGTGTTTATTGTAACTTTTATTTTAATATTAAATTGTTTTTTAACTATTTAACAACAATTGGAGGAACTGGAAACATTTTCTTAAAATTATCTTTTTTTTTCATATTAAATAATTGTATTAGTAACTCAGCTTTGATTGAGTTCACGGAATTCTTTTCATTGATTATTTTATCATTTTTATGTAGATTTACAATAAAACTGAGTCTGTTCTGCTGGGACGTCCCGCCGAAATAGTTTCTTTACGTCCTCTACTTAGTAGTGGTGGTGCGGATGTTGTTCTTTTTGTCCTCGTTCGATACACAGCATATTAGGAATATTAAAAAGCTAAATAAACATGATTGTACCCGTCACGTCATACTTGTGTTGATTAAAAGACCACTTTCACATTTGTGCTTGATTTTACTGTAATCTAAATTTTCTAGAAATATCTTTTGATGTAACACATTTCTCGGTTTTAGTGACGTGCCGATGGCGATGACGCTAAGTCTAGCTTTAAATTATTCGATATTAATATGTGTCTATCATTAGCTATGCTAAATCATCGTAACAACGTTAAAAGTGGTGATTTAAGTGATTTAATGACAGTCCCTCGCATCAGCACTACAAATTGCACACGATTGTATGTATGATTTAATACAGCATGCAAATTGTATGTATACAGTTTCTGTTGCACTTTTTGTCATAGCAGTAAAAATCTCTATTAAGTTGCCACTTTCTATTGTGAAAACTTACACAATTTTTTATCACTTATCCAAATAATAATTTAATAATAAAATAATAATACAATTTGTATAAGTGATTCGTTCAATGGTCATGACACCCTGATTCGACTAAATTACAGCAACAATTTTATATACGAGACGAATTTGTCTGGCATATTTTTAAATAATATCACGTTATGTTTATATACAATTTAGCAGGTGTTACTTTTTATTTATTTATTTATTTCAGACTTGAATTTATTCTGTATCCCAACACAGCTTCACCGGATCGCTATGAGCGCTCGCCCGGCGACGAAAACTTGTAGGTGCTACGTAATTTTTTATTTCCTAATTACGAATTAAGTGTATATTAGTATCTCTACTAATGATGTGTTATCGATAACAAACATATTCTATTAATACCTGATGACGATATAAACTATTTTTAAAAACTGAATATTGTATGGATACAATACAATATTTTCAAACTTGTTCAAAACAATTGTGGATGGTACACTATTAGATTATAAAGTCGTATTGTCTTTATTAACATTCCTTTCTACTGATGTATGTTTCATTGTAAATAAAATGTGTGCAAAATTAAACAATTCTTATAATGATTAATGAAATTCGTAATTATTCTAATGAAATCCACGGCGCGATAAACGGTAGACGACAAATAAACAGTGACAAGAATACTTACATTTCCCACTTGAGCGGATAGCTTGTCCTAATTTATTACAGTAACCACCGCCACAAGATAAAGCAGGTAAACCGAGTTAATCTGAAGTAATTCATGAAAAGTAGTTTTGATACCTTATGAAAAAAAAGAGGTAACTTTTTTATATAGTATACAGGGACCAACGAGAAATCGGATCCATTCAACGACTACCAACGCCCATGAAAATCAGAATAATTATGCCGATGTGTTGCCCTCCTTTTCACCCCCCCCCCCAATGGGCCACCGTCTACTCACAGGCCGCACGTAACGCGACATCGTAGGTGTCACTTTACGGTATCAAGTGAGCGAGAGGTACCTTCCAATTCCATTGCATAGGATGATGTAGTGTCATGTACCATGCATGGCACTACTTCTTACTATGCAGCATGGTACTACCTTTTACAAACAGTTTCTAAATTTGTTTGTGAAGACTACCCCCTATAAGAGGGCTAGCCTATAATTATTGTAGAACAAAGACCCCAAAAGCTGTCTGTCTGCATATACCTAATTGATTTTCTCAAAATGTACTCAAAGGATTTCCATGTGGTTTTAAGTCATGGACAGAGCGATTCCCGAGGGAGCTAAAACCCCCCTCGGTAATCGCTTCTTCGCGGACGAAGCTAGTATTTTACGAATTCGTGTTCACGTGAAGACAGGAAATATATTTTAACCAATCAACAATAAAAATTACTTCCCAGTTTATACTAAATCTACTATAGGACTGCCTCGTAGTCTAGTAGTAAGCATGTTCACCACACTCGTGAGGTCCTGGGTTCAAGTCCCGGGTCGAACAAAAGTGTTATTGGGATTCTTAAATTCTTAGTAACAGTCTGGGATGAGGAAGTTGGCTGTGTTACACCCCCGTGCCTCGGAAGGCACGTTAGCCCGTTTGTCCTGCGCCTGATTTCTCTCCGGTCGTGTCGGATTACCGTTCCATTGGAATAGGAAAATGAGAGCATAGAGTGTGTACTTGTGCCTTTGCAAACGATTGTACACTTATAATATATTAGTTGGCTTATAAGGCTAATAAAGGGTGGCTTGGCCAATTCGGCTACGACGACATTATTATAGGAACATAGACCTCCCAACAATGTTTGCTTTTGGACCAATGTTACTGATAAAGGATATCAGAATATTAACAAAAGTGTACTACTCGTATAAGTAGGTATTTATTGCAGACGTCGTCTTCACCTTCGTGCGATCAAGGACAGTACAGCAGTTCCTTGGACAAAATGGATTTAACACAGAGTTTTTGGCGTTGTAGACCAGGATATAAAATCTATCAACATCAGAAACCCAATAAAAGGATGATCTAATATTTCCCCTCGCTCAACCTCATCAATACTTTAATAATATACAAATACATATGTCCCACGTCATACATCTATGTTTGGACGTATGTAACTGCGTGACGTCATCACATATCCTGATGCTTCAATCCTACCTGATACATATCAGGTAGGATTGATGCAATAAGCCACAGCCTCATACATATGAATAACGTATATACTACGTAGTAATTGTTATATTTTTCGATTTTCTTCCTGTGTGGTAAAGTACTTACCACATCGTTTATGGGAAATATAACATCATATACGGTTTTGGGTAGCCTAAATACATAATAGTTTAACATTACAATTGATAGAGGAGGAATGGGGTATTATATTGATATGAGTTATAATTTACATACTTTGTTGTCTGTAACATACAACACGGGTAAGGCTGATTTGGTGTGATAAGTCCACATATATCATTAAGTATAAGACCTGCTGAGTCCTTCGCCGGTTCTTCACCGGTCTGGCTGGAATTGATATTTCCCCGGTAAATAGTCCAGTAGGTAATAATCATAAAGTATCCAGGATATAATGTGTCTGCCAGCTTCATACTGTATTGTAACGGACCAGTTAATTTCATGGAACAATTTCTGTATTCAATAACACGTAACAAATAGTTATAATTTTATATTATTACTACGTGGGATCTCGTCTGAATATATTACGGTGCGAGTTGGTATATCCGTCGAGGTAATTTCTAGTGCCCTTTATAACACCTAACACAAATTTCTCGAGGACATTTCATCATCAAAACAGTATTTCTTCACGATTTATATATTCTTTGTATGCATAAGACATTGTTCTATACAAAACATGGTGAAATTCTACTTCCGTTAACCGAGTACACATCATAGAATAACGAAAACAGCCGTAAGAGTACTCTGATGGAAATAGCAATGGATATTGTGAATATCGTCACTTTGATAATAATTTTAATTGGTGTTAACGTTGTTACAACGGAATGTACCGGTAGAGGTTTTTAAGTCGGCCCGTGACCACGGCTGGTGTAACCCGGTCGAAACGTCGAGCAAGGTGTTTACTAAAAACTTTGCAAGTACCTTGTATTAAGTGCTTTAAGTATCGCGTTAAAAGCAATAAATAACCGTTGGATAACTACAAAATCATGATTTTGTAGTTATCCAACGGTTATTTATTGGTTAAGCCTACTCAAGTTATCACATACATAAGTAATATGTGGCTCCAGAACTACTGAGAAACTGTATGCGAGATCAGTTATTGTTTGAAAGTCTTCTATTGGAATCAACTTCCAAAGATCTGGATAGACTTTTGTGCCTTTGTGGTGGCGGTGGATATAAAATATTTTAAGTTGCTCCGGACATTAATCTATATCAGTGCCAAATTTTCATTGTTCATTGTTGGGAAGAAGGGCAACGAGTCGGCATAGTAATTATGTGGATATTCATGGGCGTCGGTAGCCGTCAGAAGGCTTTGATTGCTCGTTGGCCCCCATTCTATAAAAAAAATACTATCTAGTCATAAGCCGCTGCATTTTGTAATAATATACTGCGGATGTTGATGCTAACTTACATCATGCCGCGTTCGCACGTACGTGAATTAACCCGCCGATTGCATACAACTGGCTAAATTATTATCTTTGTCTTTTTATTGACTTTTTGACCCCCTGTCTAAGCTACGTACATTTCTCGTGTCCTGTGGTGCATGTCATTTTGAATTGTTACATGAGCCAAGCAACATTGTTCGAATTCGTTTCGTCATTTGTTTATCGGCTTTACTAAAAGCCGCGAAGAGCTTTTGCGAGATTGATTCCGCATTACGTACGTTATTTTAGGAACGTACAGTGTTTGTACTTTTAATTATTATATCTGTGTACGTATTAATACGATTTTATTTCAATATATTCTTTTGTTATTATTGCATTGTAGGAGTGTGAAAGATTGTGACAAAGACAGATTTTCTACGATTCAAATGCTTCATAAATTTTAAGTCATTCTAGTGCATAACTAGAGGGCTTTAGGTGCGTAGTTTTTGGCCCATTTCTTAATTTTGGTAAGTAATACAAACATATGAATCGCAAGAATGACGTTTCAGAGTATTGACAGTAGACAATTTTTAAATTGTTAGGACAAGAAAAATTGGTAAGAAACGACACGCGCGAACAGCCACGTAAGTACTTACAGATGAGCAAAGATTGTATGCAATTTTGTATCATATCAAAGTATTTTTAATCATTTAGTAATCAGATATTGTCAACACAAATAGTCGTCTACCAGAATTCAGCAATAAAAATACCTTTTTTTTGTTGACGCGTGGAAACAGATTTACGCGCCTTCTCTGGCCCTGGGTGGGTCCAGTGGTGTGTGGGACTCGCGGCACATGATAGTGCCGAATACCCACAAAACCACCGCGAGTGCCATCAGTGCCGCCCTTGGTGAGGTGCCCCGGAACGATAATCATCAGAGCACCTCGACGGCTCGTCAGCCCCCTAAGGGACCACCTCCACCTCCACAGATGGGGTTGCCCAACACTACAGGACAACCCCACCGACTTTGGGACAGTGCAATGGGGTGAGGTTCCCATCGTCGCCCCTTGCCCCGTGCGCAAAAGCGCCACCTCCTGTTGCTTTTAGGTCCCCTCTTCTTATAGGTACAAAGATCCCCCCTCTAGGTACAAAGATCCCCTCGGTTTAATTGGCTTCGCCTGGGTTCAACCCAGGCTACTAAGCCCCACCGCCACGACAAGGCTTGAACCAGGTTGGGGCAATAAAAATACCTACTCTAACAATTATCTGCAATAAAACATATTACAAAAAAGTTAAACGAAGGCATTGTCTATATTTGTCACAAAAAAACGTCAAACCATAAACACGATCCGATTTTTTTTTGTTTTCATTGGAACAATGTTTGTAATCCGATTAGATAATGGAAATCAAATTCGAATAGCAAAATTTGAAACGGGTCGACACAACAATGGGGGCTCAATAAAAACCTTTCAATAGCGAAATACTAATTTCAATATCAAACTCTGAACCTTAACATGCGTGAAAAGATAAAACCTTTTCTCGGAATGATTAAAGCGATTTGTTGCAACTCGGTTTTATTATGATCGTGAAAAAAATCAATGTTTTTTGTCACTCCCATTGCTTCTAATTTTTCCGTTCTAAAAAGAAACCAAGAGTTTTGTTAATCCTTTAATGAAATTCAATGCGGCGCTATTTTGAGATTTTTTTCAGTTCGTGTTAGTATAAAGGACTTCATGTCAGAAGTTTGTAAGAATCATTTGATTTATGTACCGGTCTGGCTCTATATTTTAAATGTACCTTGGGGCTTAGTGATGTTGCATTTGAAAGCTGCATTTGAATTCTTTGAAATGTTAAAAGTGAAGCTTGCGACTTCATTACACGCTATGAGACTGCCGTCGTGCCTTTAGACTGTCATGCTAGTTAGCGGCGGAAACCTTTTCTTTAGGGACGCCTGGAAACGCATTTACGTGCCATCACCGACCCCGGTCCAGTGGTGAGTGGGGATCGCTAAAATCACTGCGACTGCCATCAGTGCCGCCATTGGTGAGATGCCCCGGAACTATAATTCATCAGCGCACCTCGACGTCTTGTCTGTCCCTTAATGAACTGACGCCACCTCCACACAACTTTGGGACAGTGCAATGGAGCGAGGTACCCCTCCTCACCCCTTGCCTCGTGTGCAAAGGCACCTCCTCTTGCTCTTTTTCCTTTCTTCTTATAAGAGGGGTATAGACACAATCCCCCTCGGTTGAATGGGCTTCGTCTGGGTTCACCCCAGCCTACTTGGACTCACCACCACGACAAGGCTTGAACCATGGTGGGAAGTGGCTGTAAGCTCATTTTTACTAAATGTCTAAACTAGCAAGAGGGCTTGTGATATAACCGTAAAAGAGCGGCCACACTATGATTAGTCTTTAATTTGCCTGACAAATAAAAGTAGACGTGCTTCATGGTTTCACATGCATAATCCGCGTACTCCGCTTATTTGTCGTAGCGCAGGTACCTACGAATGTCATTTAACCCGCATGAGTGGGCTATGTAACACTGAAATATTTTTACAAATTGGACCCGATTTAAGCGCGTTCATACTAACTGACTCACCGATAATAATAATTATACACATTGAAGAAATTTCATACATTTAACATTTTATTTTAAACAATCTATGAACAACGGGACTAAAACCTGCAATCGCTGGCGTTATCCACGATCAACTTGCTAGATTTCCAACTGCCTCGATGTATTGTCAGTATTTCTTTACAAGTATGTATACAAGACTCGTACAAATATCCATTACTGACGGAATAAGAATGTATAAAATATGTACGGGATGCATGCGGGCACAACACCGGTGCCCGAGTATCGGTGCGACCGAGATCAAAGCGACGCGAGATCAAACTCGGTTGATACAAGTAACAATATGGGCGGCGCCCGCCAGGCGCGCATCTCCAAATGTCAATGCGCCCGCCGCTGATTAAGCGATTTGTGCGATCCTCGATAAGTGTGGACGGAATTACACCGGCAACGTACGCATAGTAACATGGCTTGCGTGTCTCATGTTATACTATCGTAAATGATGAATATACTGTCCCATGCAAAGTCGTGGACTTTGTGTATCTCAGATTATATTGTCGTAACTGATAACTGTACTGTAGCACGCATAGTAATGGACCTTGTGTATCTCAACATTATATAGTTTTAACTGATAACTG
>JAFELO010000787.1:7531-19885 GCA_017140195.1 Eumaeus atala
AATTACACAATAATTATATTGTTATTCTTATTAAACATTAATTAATTCACATGGTTTTCATGAGAGATAACTATAGAAAAAATATCATTCTTTTGACACATTGACATCTATGAGGTTCGCCTATCGATCGAACAATCCCCTAGATTCATTCATATCATCATTCCATGTTGGCATGAACGACAAGTAAATTTGATAGTAAGGAAAATATATATTATATTTTCTGTATATCTCCCCTCCTGGAATATTTCGGGATCAACTTCGATATGTGGAACAAGTTTGACTCTGCTTTTTATGGCCTTTGTTTATCTTGCAAATTGTGTTTGATATTCTTTCTTCAATTTCATAATGTCCAATTCTTAATTCAAGCTTTTTTCTATTAAGTTTGTTTCCATTTTCCACAAAGACGATGTCAGCAACTCTGAAGTTTATATGTGTTCTACTTTTGTCATATCAAGTTTTGTTATAGTTGTATGACTTAGTGGTATTATGCAGGATAAATGATGATAATACAAAAAAGCATGTTTTATTGACTAGTGTTTGGTTGAGCTTTTCGTACAGATATTGCAGTTTTGCCGAACGAGCTAAAAGACTAAAAAGACTGAGTACGATTTAATTCAAGAGAAGGGTAAATTGACAACGGTAAAAGTTATAGGAATATTTTTCTCATTCAGGAATGTATAGAATTCTAGAATTGATACCAGGATATTGATCAGAGAGAATAACCCCAGTATCATGTATTTCAGCACAATTTCTAACTAATTCTAATTGTTTGATGAAGTCGTTAGCATTTTGGGTACTCGATGTTAAAATATATGCATACCGGGTGAAGTGGTCTGACATCAGGTGCATATACTTCTTAGTTGAGCTTTTGCCTCCAAATCCTCCAATAGTGTCAATAGAGCATATCTCGAAATTTTTTGTGGCTGGGCCCAAATGTCACATCGACCCATATTTATTTCTTCCTCTAGACTTGTTTTTTATTCATATTATACAACTATCACAAATTCTATTAATGTTTTTCGTCATGTTTTCTGCTGTATACAATGAACTAATTATTCTCAACATTTGTTTCATTCCTATGTGGTCTAGTTTTCTGTGGATATTTTCCATAGTTTCAGTACTGAATTTCTCTGATAGTATAATCTTTTCTTTTCCTTTAACTTTTTTGTAATAAATATTATTTCTTGATAATAACCTTTCTTTTCTGCAATGTATGCTTTCGTTACTATCTTGATCTTGTAAAATATTATCTAGTTTTGTTATGTTCACTGTTCTTAATTGTTCTTCTTGGTTTTCATCCGACTCTAGGACTTGATTTCTGCTAAGACAATCGGCTTCAAAATTGTATTTACCAGGAGAATATTTAATCTGGAAATCATACTGTGATAAATAGAATGATTGATCTCCCAGATTTTCATTTGTTCGCAATTTTATGTTCACGTTTTCTAGTGGTTTATGATCAGGAAAGATTCAGAACTGCGCTTACGCCAAGTATACTGGCATCTGTGTATATCTAGATAGGTAGGTTTGGATTAAAGATGGTCAGTATTGTTTGGGAACGTAATTTCATTGCATGATTCTTGACATTCTACAGTCCATTCAAAGGATTTACCTTTTCTTAAAAGTCATTGTAGTAGTTCCAATTTTATAGCTATTTGTGGCACATACTTATGGTAAAAGTAAATTTTTCCCAAAAACTGTCTAACATTTTTTTGTGTTTTTGGTACACCAAAAAAAGACAATCTAAATCTTTTCTCTCTTCCTACAGAAAAGTCTCTGATAGATTTCAGAGGTCTAACTGCATTATTCTGTATAATGTGTCCTAAGTATTTAACCGAGTCTGCTGTAAATGAAAACTACAGTTTCAAACCTTCATTTTTGATAGCTTCAAATAGCTGGGTCAGGCGACCGACGTGTTCTGAGAATGATTTTGAGTATAATAATATGTCATCGATATAACAAGTTGAGAACTCTCCAAGTTTGTGTTTCCGTATGATGTTACACAATATTCTTTGGAAGATAGCAGGGGACGTCTTTAAGCCAAACTACAGACAAGTCCTTCCTGTGTCAATATGGTGAAAAACTTGCAATCTGTTGCTTTCACAATGAGGTCCTCAATAAGTAGAAATGGCTGCTACTGTGGTACCACAATTTTATTCAGTTCTCGAAAATCTATGCACAGTTGGATTTTCTATTTTCCTCTCTTTGATATGCTAACGTAATTGGCGCTGCAAAGGGATTGTATGACTCTTCATTTATGTTTTTTCTAATAATTTTGGTACTTATCTTCAATTTCCTTTTTGTCCTCAAATGTACACCGATGTGGTCTTTTACAACAATATTTCTCCACTAACAGATCAATGCGTCCTTCATAATCTTTCACTGTCCCGATATCATATTTATCCTTTGCAAATACATATTCATTTTTCAGTATTAATTCATCTATTGTAAAGCTCGATGTTGAGAGTCAAAATGATTTATACAAATTTCAAAGTTTTCTTCACTGAAGTTGTAGTTTCATTTCAAACTAAATAAAACTCTTTTATTATGTCCAGACCAATTAAAAAGTCATAGTCAAAAATTTCCTTGTCAATCACGAAAACATTCACTCTCTTTTCAACATTGAAAATAGTCATCAACATTGAAAACAATCTTTTTAACGCCATTAATATAATTAGTGGTACTAGAACCACTTAATACTTTGTTGTTAATCTTTAGTAAATTGGAATTTATTAAGGAGATCCATTAGATCCAGAGTCATATATACCAAATACTTCAACTTTTTTATTAATTATGAATTTTACTTCAATTAATAGCGGCACTATTTATTAGTTTTTTTCTTCATGTTTTAGTTCGCATTCTAATTCAGAATTGTTAACGACTCTTATTCATTTTTTTTCTTTTTCACCATAAACTAGGTTTGAACCAACATGATTCTTCTGGATGGAAACCAGTACCCTTATGCAAGTTTCCTTATTCATCTTAACATCATCTTTCTTCTTGATAAATTTCTTCTCTTTGACCAAATGTTCCATCTTGCCGAGTTCACTAAATAAATCTTCAATGTGTACAATATCATTTTTGTTTACTTTGTCCGTTATGTAGTCTGGTAAACCTGCAGCAATTGTATCAATCAAGGTCCCTGGATCAATAGTTTTTCTCATTTCTAATAAAAGTTTTTCTTTTTTGATGGCATATTCCAATAAAGATCCTGCCTGATATTTGAAATGTATGGCATAACTGCATGAAGACTACCCCTTGTAACCAAATTGTTTGTAAAAAGTTCGATTTCCACTCCAACCATTCAGATTGTAAACCATATTTCATCATCATTGATGAATACCATTCACAGCATGATTTGTCAAGAAATAATCTCAACATTTCAATTTTCTCATCTTCTTTGATAATATCAAACCTTGAACATTCTTTCTCAAATACTTCCATACATTGAGAGGCACTACTTTTTCACTTAAAACCTTTCACATAACAAATCTTTTTGACAATTTTTTTTGAAACTTTGGTTTTCTTTATCGTGACAGTCTTCGATTAAACTTTACACTATATTTTCTATACAATTCTTCTTGGGAAATTTCTTCGAGAATTTGGTTTTGAAAAACAATATTACCCACTTCATGAAAATAAATGTGTAAGATATCGTTAACTTTAATCCACACACTTCTAATCTGGTGTCCTTTTTTAATGTATATTTTAATGTAGAGAAAATGTTTGAGATCTGTACAGACTTGTGTATAGACACGTTTTTGGAGATCCTCTGGGAACATGTAGACCTTTTCATCCTGAGTGCATATTAAGGTTATAGCCATAAAATTTGACTTTCCGTCTTCTGTAGCTTTGATTTGGAATGTGAATCGTAAACGTGAAATTGACGTTTCTCGTACTGGCCATATTAATTACGAATTTATCCTCGAAGGCAAGGAATTCCACATACAAATTTAGACATTTTTTACTCATGTATTTGTGCTTCAGTGACCGTCATTAATTTGTTTTTTCCTTCTGTTTTTTTTCTGTCTGCATCACTCATTTTACAAAATGAAAACTTAAAATATCGCATTATTTACGAGTAAAAGTTCCACCGTACCGTAGTGCTGCGGAAACGACTCGAAGGGTGAATGATGTATATGGCGATCGTGTTGCAAAAGAAAACAAGATCGTTTTTAGTTCCAACCTTTTCGTTCTAGAAATTTCGACCTGCAGAACAAGCCCCGTGGACGGCCTGAGACCTAAGTTGATAGTGAAGAATTGAAGGCTACTGTGGAAGCGGATCCATCGCAAACCACGTCCGAGTTAGCTGCAGGCTGCGATGTTAGTGATAAAACTGTTTTATTTCACTTGAAGCAAATTGGGAAGATTAAAAAACTCAAGAATTAACTGAAGCAAACTGGCAAGCGCGCGTCCTGTGCTGTGTTACATTACTAAACTGGCACAATAATGAAGTTGTTTTAACCGAATTATTATCTGTGATGAAAAATGGATTCTTTACGATAATCGGAAGCGCTCAGCGCAATGGTTAGATCCTGGTCAGCCAGCCAAATACTGCCCAAAGCGAAAATAAACCCCAAAAAAATTACTTGTAACCGTTTGGTGGACTAGTGATATTGCTCACTACAGTTTTGTCAAATCTGGCCAGACTATTACAGCTGATGTCTATTGTCAATAGTTGCAGACCATGATGGAAAAACTAGCGGCTAAACTACCTAGGCTAGTCAATCGCTCCACGCCACTGCTGCTTCACGACAACGCTAGGCGACACACGCTGCGCAACAGACAACTACCAAATTCGAAGAGCTTCAATTGGAAAGTCTAAGACATCTCCGTACTCCCCGGATCTTGGACCCGAAAAAAATGGTTATCTGTTGGAGGATAGAACCTTTGTTTTTCTTCGAAATTTGGATAACTTCTTGCAAGGGAAAAAATTTAACTCTGATGGGGCAGTCCAAATCGCCTTCAAAGTTTTTATTGGTTCCTGTCCAACTGGTTTTTTTAGTAAAGGGATCAACAAACTACCTATGAGATGGCAAAAGTGCATAGAAAACAATGGTTCATATTTTCATCAATTAAGTATATTATATTAAAAAATATTCGACTTTTTGTTCCTCCCGTACAAAACACCAATATCATATGTATCTAAACTAACATTTATTGTTCGAAGAATAGTACATAATTTATATTAAGTTGCTGCGTCCTAACAGGGTATCATGTTTATCATATAAAAATGTGAAATTTTTGTACTCATGGTTGCAGTGAAGATTGAAGTTCGTGTAAGCATGAAAATTGACAGGTCTGTTAATTTGTGTCCAATGTACATGTTACACATTGTGCACGCTGAAGGCTAGTGCCTCAAACTCAATGTCTCAATTTCTAATAGCTTATAATAGATTCTTTACGTATTTTAAGAGTGATATATGTTCTTGAATATGAAAAATGTTATACACTAGAAGACTATTGAGATGTCTCCTGGGGACGACGACCATGTGCCGGTATTTGGGTTGGGCAGGTTAAGGCCCGAAAACTTTTAACTTATTGAAGCATTTGTTCAGTATAATTCTGAATTTTACCAGACAAAAATCTCGGTCTAATTTAACATGCTTTAATTGAAAATAAATAAAAATCGAAAGTCTAAGATAATGTATAAGTACTACGCACATTTGTCACAGTAGTGCAAATAGTGACACGTAACAAAAGTGACACCGGGACTACTTGAATTTGCTACAGACGAAATAGTCGTTTAGGTTCTAGCGGAGAACTAAAAATAGGACGAGTGCACTTCAGATCTTCTGAACTATATTACCTATATTTATTAATGAAGTTAATTTCAATTAAGGTCTCCGCTACCAGTAGGCCAGCCTTGAGGTTACGTATTAATATATAAACGCATAAACTAATTAGTGTAATTTAAAGGCAAATTAATGTCTTTCTTATAAGTCAGCTCATATAGTAATTTCTATTGATTTTCGGCATAGCAGTGTACATGGTAGAATACGACTTGTCCAGATATACCGGCATACACTATATGTATACAAAATATGAAGTCCGAAGTGTCTTGGCAACCGGCGCGTTTATATAAAGAGAGCAAAAGGCAGGGCAGGTGGGCGAGCACCGTGACATGTGGCACGCCATTCCCTCTGCCCCGTGTAGACGTGTAGTAATATAAATACTGAAGAGTTTGTTTGTTTATTTGACCGTGCTAATCTCGGGAAGTACTGCCGTGAGTTAACAGAATATTTTTGTATTGCATCAGCGACTAGTGAGGTTCTACGAACATGGAGCCAGAACAGCCTTTGTACATGCGTCAGTTGTCATACATGAGAGGAGACGTGGTCGCCGTGTGTTAATGTTGAACTATTCCTTCACGGGTCGTTACACATTAACGATCAATCAATTAGTAGTCACGTCTAACGCCGCTCAAGTTATTGATCAGTTCATTGTGGTTGTTGTGTAGACCGACCGACTTTACAACTAACTGTCTTTGTTACTTTTAGAAATTGGGTCATTTTGTATTTGTATTATGTTTACAATGTTATGTTTTCTTTACGTAAAGGAGTGCTTCGTGAGCTTCTTGCACGACCGGGGAAGAGGTACTCGTAGTAAGTTACCCGATCACCAGGTGAGCAGTACGGACAGCTCTGCGACGACTGAAGTACACAGGTCGCGGAGTCCCTGGTGCGGCCGGACCCACTAGGATACGTTATTGGAATTTATTGAGCTGGTGGTGCGATGGTGGCCCACCCCGTGCCGCTGCCTAAGACCAGCGCCTCACCTGTCCTCTGACGTACGGGGCTGCCATTCCAACGGATTAGCGGAGTGAGGAAGAGCAAAGAGCACTAATCGTGCAGAGACGGGCACCGTAGCCGAAATTCGGCCAGGAGGACATTATCATTGGCTAATGCGATATATCTATAGATGGTCTTACACTGGTTGTGCTATCTGTTGGCGTCGGCGGTCGCCGTCATGTGATAGGTACATTATACTGACTGACGTGTACGTAGGCGCCGCATTATACTGACTGACGTGTGTTGTAAGTTAATTAAACGTAACGTGTCTCAGTAGTGCACCGTGCGTGGCCCTGGGCAAGCACAGCAGTGCAACGGCCAGTCCGCGCCGCTCCACTGACCTGCCCCGGTCGGCGGCTCCCGAGTGCCGCGCGCCGGCTGTAGCGAGCGCTTCTCGGCGACGGTGTCGAGGTCCTCGCCTCGCCCGGCAAGATCATTTCATTCCATACATCATGTTTGCACTAGGTTTACCTACTTCGATAAAAGGAGGTTACCAATGCAACACGTGTGCATGTAATGTTTTATATGTGTATGTTTATACATGTTAATCCATCTATATCTTTAAACCACTGACCGAATTTTGATCATTCTTTTATAGTTTTATTTACTTACATTTGCTTCAACTAAGGGAACACTGATGATTTCACCATAATCGGTTCAGTAGTTTTAATACTAAATATTATGAAATAAAAAAAATAATTTAAAAAAATTAAACCTACTTCAGAAATGTACTATCAACAATTTAAATTAGATTATACTTTTTCTTTTATAACATAGGTGGGCAAACGAGCCTTGTGATGACTGCCGACACTCATGTATGTATATTCGCGTGATTGTTACGCATATGCGTTGCCCTCATATCACACCCGCCCCCCAATGGGACACCGGCTGCTCACAAACCTCACAAAACGCGACAGCGACGCTGTCACTTTACGCCGGTATCAAGTGAACGAGAGGTACTTCCCCGGTCGTGCTGGCCAAATTCCGTTGCATAGGAGGATATGGTGCCATGCACTATAGATCAGCACTACCTTCACCTATGCAGCATGGCACTACCTCTTCCTAAAATGACGCTCTATTCCTAAAATGACACTACCTCTCCCTAAAATGACACTCATTCCTAAAATGACACTACCTCTTCCTAAAATGACACTCTATTCCTAAAATGACACTACCTCTCCCTAAAATGACACTCTATTCCTAAAATGACACTACCTCTTCCTAAAATGACACTAGCTCTTCCTAAAATGACACTAGCTCTTCCTAAAATGACACTACCTCTTCCTGTGTTTTTGAAGTCAGTTGATTTTCTTGATACATATACATGATCAGAATTGTTAAAGTGATATAAATTTAAACATATTTTCGCTTAAGAAGTGTATTACTATACCGAAAAAAAATAGAAGGGTGAAAAAGCTTGTTAGTTCATAAGCCATTAGTCAGTCAAAGCGCCGCCGCCTCCCCTCGTCCCCTCAGGGCCGGTTGTCCGCAAGGATCGGTCCTCTCTCCCACCCTCTTCAATCTGTACACCAGCGACATACCGCGACACCCCAGCGTCCAGTTGGCGATGTTCGCGGATGACACCGCACTGTACATTAGATACCTCCCCAACTACAGAGCCAAACTTCTCCAAAAAGCCGTCACCGAACTCGGTGAATGGTTCTTGAAATGGAGAATAGAGGTTAATGCGGAGAAGAGTAAGTCCATACTCTTCCCACTAAACCGCCCCTCGCATAGACGAGGTAACATGCCTCCTATCCTGCTAAACGGTAACGAGATACCTAGAGCAGAGACGGTGAAATACTTGGGAGTGACTCTCGATAGGTCGATGAGCTTCAAGAATCACATAGATAACGTTCAGAAAAAGGCACGACATGTCCTTTTTAAACTTTATCCTCTCATAAACAAAAAGAGCAAAATGGCGTATAGACATAAGCTCACTTTGTATATTACATGCATTCGACCGATCTTGTCGTATTGCAGTGCAGCATTCGCGCACATATCCCCTACCCAAATAGAACGTTTGCAGAAAATGCAAAATAGATTCTTACGCATGGCTACTGGATGCCCGTGGTATTTCCGAAACATCGACCTACATTGTGACTTCCAACTGACCTCGATAAAAGGACATTTCAAAGAGCTGTCTCGAAAGTTCTTTGATCGTGCCCTTAATCACAAAAATAAATTAATCGTTCAAACGTCGGAATACGACCCGACGTTACTAACCGACTCCCGTTATCGTCGGCCGAAGCACGTATTGCACGACGCCGACGACGCGATCGCGATAGCAGTAGCAAAGTCCGTCCAAGTACACAAGCAAAGACACCAAGACACGCTCCCGCAGTGAAATGCCAATAGGGCCAACTAACGGATAGCAGTTTTTAGTCGATAGTAGCTACCGCTTCACGACCTGAGCCCGACACACACTTCAGGCCCCCTTGGGTCGGCTGGATGGTGCGTAAATGCATTTTTCCTGCTAGAACAAATACGATATACACCGCTCGTACCGGTCGAGCGATGAAATCTTACATATAGTGACACAGTTATAACGTATGACTGACAGAATGTCAAACTCACACACCGCTTACGGAAACGAGCCCGGGTCCGAATCCGTAAGTCGAGAGCTTAGATTGATAGTAATAAAATAACGCGACTTTAGAGAGATCTAATAATAAATAAATTAAGAATACGGCTTTTGCCGATCTGTAGCGCAAATCGACCCCCTCCGTCATGGGGGGGGGGGGGCGAGGAGGCCGGCCTCCTCAGATAAGCCAAACACTAAACGGGCTCAATTATGTGCCGCGTACCTTAATAAATTTACCTTGATTCTTGAGTCTTGGCTCCATGTACCATTGCGGCCTGCGAGCAGATCTGTGGTACCCCCATTTATTGTACTATCGGACTCCGATTTTTGAAGGAAAATTCAAGTTAAGAAATTGCTTTCACTCGATCATATTTACGAGTACACTATTTGAAAATGTTAATAAAAAAAATAATTTACATCACTTTCTCCCATAATTTAGCACTTGCAGTGAAAGAGCTGTTGTTTACTGTTAAAAGAAAGCGCACGGATAAAGATGGTACTAAAATTGTCTTTTTTATTATTTTAGACATTGGCCGAGCGGGGCTTTATATAACAGTCGACAAAAGCAGGTTTTAGATTTCGACCATATAACGCGTTCTCGTGCGTCTTATATACCAGTATACGTACCGACACGATATCAAAATGAGAAAAAGGCAGTCGTGTTACCAGATACTGAGCCGCCGCGCACGTACTCAGGCACATCTAGAACACTTACAAACTGCTGGAAGCACGACACCGTAGTACTGTGGGCCCAAATTTTCGCATTTCTAACATTAATAGGATGCAAGTGGTGACTGATGCGAATGCGGAGGTCATGATGATGGAGCACCTCGTGACGACGTGCGCAATGACCGTGCAATTGCTTCGGTCACTTTGCACTTTCGATCAACGCGCATTTGCATTGATAACTGTTCGTGCCGTTTACAAGTGTCGCGACATTGCACGCCAGCAATATGAATATACCTACAGTGCAATTATACGCTTTGTTGGCGTGGTAGGTTGTATTATATTGGCGTTTTGAATTGAACTTTAAACGCAAACGGATGATCCACTGATCACTACTTTTATGTTATACGATTTTGAGTGTCAGTATCACTATGTTGACGCTCAAAATCGTTTTGAGAGTATTAAAACAACGGGACGTCGGTCTGAAACAACTACCGGATTTCATCATTGGAATGGAGTTAATGTTAATTTTTCATAATCCTCCTCAGCCTTTTGCCTGGAAATAGCTGTATCCATACTGATACTGCTGTGGGAAGATCCTCTCGAGAAACGCCGTCTACCGACAGCGATATGGAATTTAAAATTAACTTTTGAATTAATCGGGTATAAGCGTCGTTGATATCTAACTTAGCCTAGATCTAGCTTCGTACCAATAATTATATAAAGGAAACATATATTTACGTAAGGCATTTTGTCAGTTGAAATCAATGAATTCACCTTAAATTCAGCGAATAACTTATTTAATCGTTCCACGTTATGCAACACTTGCAGTGAAGTCCTCAAACCTTTAACAACAGGACAGAGTGCTATCTCAACACAATCCTATATTCAGCAGCTCAGCAAATTGTAAACTTCCAAACAGGAAGTCCATGTATTTTATCTCCATATTGTAAAGCTTATGTATATAATCTTCAAGAAAAGAACATATCTATTCCATAAAAGCCGGCAATGCGTCTGCAAGACGCTTAGTCTTCCAAATGTCTAAAGTCGGCGGTAGTCGCTATCCAACTGGTCGTTTGCCCTATCTCATAAAAAATTAACTAATACTTACCTACGACTATGTTCGCGGAGATTTGAAATGTTTGTTGATAACTAAAATACGGCAGAAAAGGAGCCTATGTTCATATAATATAATATCTGTGGATTCATCACAGCTCGTTAGCAAGGACAACGCCTGCTAAGAGCTACTATGGCGGTTGTCAGTACATATTTCGCCTATGATAACATGGCCGTATAAAAGGGATTCTGACCGCGAAACCCACTTGTTAAAAGTTAACTCCGTGACGTCACCCGCCTGGGGCTTTCCTGTACTGACTCACGGCTGGGGATAATATCGTAATCTTGATGCAAGGAGTCGTGACGTGGGTTTTTGAAAAAGAAATATTTTTTCTTACGTTAAACTTACCAAATGAGATAGATACCCCTACCCTAGCTGCAATGGGATAGGTGGCAATGAAAAAAAAATGGCCCTGAGCGGACTGACTTGACGTCGAGGTATTGATGGTGCTCGCGGTGGTTTTTGTGGGTATTCGGATCTATAATGTGCCGCGAGTCCCACATGACACACCACATGACCCCACCCAGGGCCAGTGAAGGCGTGTAAATGCATTTCCTCACATCGACAAAATAAGGTTAAACTTATGGTAAAAATAATAGTATTCTCGGTCGAATCTCAGCTACGGCAGCCATCTCTTTGACATTGAAAGAAAGAAGGAAAATATACTTTATTGTGCACAAAAGTAGTTAAATAATAATATCTAGATACAAACAAATTATAAGATTAGATTATATACTAGTGTACACAAGGGCGGTCTTATCGCGACAGTAGCGGTTTCTACCAGACAACCCAAAATAAAGGAAATATACACTTACTACTATTACAGAGTAGGATCATAACAGATAGAAAAAGAACTAAAAAAGACATAAAAACATAAATGACAAATTCTATATGTAGGTACTATTATAATAACCATATAATAAATATAAATGTTGCAGGATTCGAGAACTGTATTAAGTCTATCGGATCTTCTATCACACTTATTCATGCTAATGTTAAAATCACCCATTATTATAGTATGAGAAAATAAAAGAGTATACGTTTCTAAAATTTGTTCCAAGTAAGCATAACAATTGACACTATTTGATGGACTGTAGAATACACTTAATAAACTTTAACCTGCCCCACTTCAACATTCAATAAAATATGTTCGTAATATGTCTTGTAATATTTATCGTAACACTTTCCTATAATAA
>JAFELO010000787.1:26279-45397 GCA_017140195.1 Eumaeus atala
TATAGATATAAGTTTACTAGCAGATCGTTTAATATAGACCCTAAATACCTAGAGCATACTTACACAATAATGTGTTATTGCTTTCATGTATATCATACATGAGTCGCCACCATACATCTGCTATATAATACTCTCAAAGCCAATATAAGACGACGTAAGGCACGGAGCAATATGTCTTAATGCTCCCTTTAAGCTGGCGGATCAATTTCATGAGCGTGTGAGCCGAGACCTGCGTCCATAAAATATTACTTTTATTTTTCTTCATACTACAAAATATTATGTCGAAACAAAACACCTTATTATACGCACCATCAAAGACCGTCACCTTAAAAATATTTTTATTACTATTAGCGTATAGAGAAAAGAGAGCAATGCTCCCGGAATGTCTGGTTAACAAAAGACTCCGACTGCTGTTTTGTTCCCTCGTTAAGTAAAGGAAATACAAAGATGTCATTACATTAAAGGTATATCTTATCTCACCCTTATATAATTGTAGTGACATTGTATGCATTTCTGTGACGTTTGCATCATACATTTAACAATAGAACATTGATGGGACTATGAGCCTTGTTTCAAGTATAGTAGTTTTATAGGAAACATATAAAACACAAATGCTAGTTTCACTCCAGCTATTAGTTGTTGCACGCGCGGTTTTTAGTCGATTTATTTGTAAACGTGGAAACGGTTTAACACGTCCATACCCAAGTTCACTTTTGGAGGAACGATTACCCAGTAGAAAAAGAGGTTCCTCAGAAAACGACCGGTCCTCTGGCCATGATAATAATAGTTAAGTTAGCTTTTTAGTATGTATGGCACTTGTATGACGAATGAAAGCAAGTAAGAGTCTCCTTTTCCAAACAGTGTCTGTGTCTATCTTATATTCTGTAGGCGGTGCGACCAAATATGAAACGTATAAAAGTATAAAATTAAACAGTAGGAAGTTGAAATTGTTGGCTGCCGTCCAGTAGAATGTTAATGAATTCTGTTACCGCTCGGCGCTCAGGCCGGCTCCGAGGGCCCGTGGGAACTTCGGACGTACTCCTACTCCCTCTCGCCCCTAGTGCCTACTAGGTGATAGCAAGTAGCTGAGCGGGCGCTAGTGGTAGCAGCAGGGGCCTTTTACTGTTGACACGTAACACGTCTGTAAGACACGTCGGGTGACGGTCTAAATACACCTACATAGTGTCAGTAGTACTTCTTATTAATGTTACTTTTATAAACAAAAATATTTTTTAATCCGATTTATAGTTGCAGACTTCTCCTCACTTTTAATATATTAAGTAGATATCATTGATTTATAGTCGCAGACTTCTCCTCACTTTTAATATATTAAGTAGATATCATTGATTTATAGTTGCAGACTTCTCCTCACTTTTAATATATTAAGTAGATATCATTGATTTATAGTTGCAGACTTCTCCTCACTTTTAATATATTAAGTAGATATCATTGATTTCGAAAATACCGATAGCCTAGTGAGCGTCGTCTCTAAACCATCCACATAATATAAAATATGTGCAACTTTCAAGTTATGCACTTTGTAAAAACAACTTAAACACATGCGCGTAAGGTTGACACTTCAAGAAATAGAATCTGCTTTGTAAAAACAACCTTAAATCATACACGTCAGGTTGTGAAATTGCAAAAAAATATGTTTCGCGAATGCTTTAGAATGACATTTCAGTATAAAATCGTATATATTGCGTTTTTGTAAATCAATGACTACTTTTACGAATTTAATCGCGGTTTATTGAAATATTTAACTAGACACATGTTTCAGAAGCGTTACACCTAACCATGGTCGGGCGGACTGAGCTGACAGGTGTCCAGATGTCACAAGTTATTAAATTTACCCGAAGAATTACAATTATTTAGTTTGTCAGTCCCTGCAAATTTGCAAGTTTAAACATTGGGTACATTGTTTTGTAAAATCGGCGGAGGATTTTACTATCCTAATTATGTTTTAATGAAGAATTCACAAAAATATAAATGGGATCATTGAAATTTAGCAAATTTTATGTAACGTGGTGCCTGCACGTGCAAATGTTACGAAGCTTAGTTTTTGTCGTCCATCGGCGGCTGGCTACGTAACCGCCACACTCTCAATTCACTGTTTTATTTATTAGTAATCTCACGGTGGTTTTTTTTTTGCAGTGTGGAAGATAACGGAAGCGATAGGTCTGCGGTGGCGGCGGCAGCGGCGGGCGCTCGGAGGGCGGGCGGCGCGAGCGGCACGACGACGGCGCACAGCAAGCAGCTCGCGGCGGCCGGGGCCAGCCACCCGGCCCAGCCGCAAGGTAACAAACGTACGATCCGACCAATTGTTGTACCTCGTACTGCACGCGCCCATACACTACCACCACGGCCTGTGGCGTAGCCTTCACTAATTTGCATACATTGGTGGAGTCTTTGAAAGTTGTTAAGTCACGCTCCGCGAAGCCCCTTTTAGTGCGAGATTTACTGGCTCACTAAGCCTACGCCTAGCTCCGCTAACGCCTCTTGACTTCCTCTACCTTATGTAAATACTCACATCTGAATCTTCTCTATATATGGGCCACCAGGAGGGAAATGTACGGTTTGTGGAGATTAATAGTAATTTTATAATGCGCCGTGAAACCAAAGTTGGTAGGTGCTACAAGGAGCCAGGCGGTGGCAACCACTCCTACCAAGCTATGAGCTGTAACTTAGTAGTGCCTGTAGTTTGATTGAATTTTAACGCACCCAAGAGACATAAGCATGATTCTAATCTGAAGTCGACAGTGAAACAGAAAACAGATGTGTTTCTGGGAACCTCGCAAGAAGCTTAACAACGATTCTTTACATCAATCGATTAAAATATCTACTAAACGAGGGATCCTGAAAGCCAATTACCGTACCTTACCTTTAAGGCCCCCAGCTTTTACCTTAAGCATGTTCTAGAGGCTTTCTTTGGAGTTTACTCCTTCGGAAACGAATGCACGCGATATGAAAAGAATGTGAGGAGGGATATCGTATGACGACGTGTTGTCTGAATTTTAAGTGGCGGGCAATTAATCATCCACCGCCTCTTCTCTGGCCCGTCCGGCGACCCCCTTCTGGGACATGGCCGCCTGTCAAGTAGAGCCCACCGCCTCCCTGGACCTGTCACTTGCGATCACACTCGAGAGTGACAGGACCGTCCCTACCAGCGCCGCTGGCGATCTAGTAACAGGCACAAATCATGTAACCTGATCGAAAGCCGAATAGTATCAGCAATTCCAACTAGTGCCTAAAAAGTCTGGTACATTCCTGCCAAATGTCGTCGTAGGTGCCCACTGCCCCGGCGAGCTGGCGCGAGCAACAGCTTGTAAATGAGGTCCTTAGTATAGCATATAGCGCAATGAAAATAAAGCTACTTGAATGTTATAAAAAAATTAGTATCGCCCACCTTTATTTCTCGACATGAAAGTATAATAAAAGATTAGTTTATATTTATACTTTCATGTCGAGAATCGTCGTGATCAAAGAATTATGTGTCACCTGAATCCATTGAATAGTTCTTGCGAGAAGGTACAACAAACATACAATAGCATATATGTCTAATGTTACAAATGTTAGTAGGTAATAAGGTTACAATATTGGTTTATTTTCTGCCTTCATTTTTTTAAAATATTTTGTTGATTTTTGATTGGCTGATTAACATAATTTATGAGATGTTATTGTTATATTAAAAAGCTAGCACATCATATTAAGACATGCTCACTTATTTTTTTCTTCACGTAGGCATATTTCTCTAGTAAACTATATTATTTTACAGAGATATCATAAGTAGCATACGATTCCATTTAATAAGTTTGCGTGCAATGGATTGTGATACCTGCATCCTCTTGTTTAATTTAGACGGTTCTCCATCGTCTAATGTTAAAAGGTCGTTGCAGCCTTGTACCAAAACTCGTTCAAAAAATACTTGTAGTTAAAGCATACACCGGCACCATGTTCGTTTCCCAGGTCTATCTAATTGTTTGTCCGCCGTTTTTCACATGTTTTGCTTCCATGGATTTTTATCAATATTTATTATTTTAAACGTGTATATAACGATGTCTCTAAGTGTATAATGTTTAGTTTAATCACTATTCCGTTATTCTGACAATTGTGATTTCGTATTTATAAGTGGGCACTATGGCGACACGCTTCTTAAAAAAATACAAGCAGACGCTACAGTTATTTGTTAGGCGTAACTTTGTTTTGTCAGAAACAAGCCAGCGGGATACTCTAATGGAACATTCCTCGCTCACATGACGCTGGCTTAAAATGATAGCAAAACTGGCGCTTGATTTTTTCACCTGGTATACGTACGTCTGCCCAATGCCACAAATATTGTACATGATCCTAGTAGGTAATAGTTTGTTGGCTGGTAAAGTAGTTTCTAAAGGCGCTGCGTGTTCTGTTTCCATATGCCGTGGCTGCACCGGCGGCGCGACGTGTGCGATGACGTCACAGGGTCCGGTTGTGGCGGCGATGGTGACTACCAGCTGGTGCAACATGAGGTGCTCTACTCCTCGTCCAACAGGTACGCTATAACTGTGTAACCATCTTACTCATATACTCATATAGCACAACATAGCTGGCCTCGGTTAGCTTAAGTATATTTAGTGTATTTAAAATAAATATAAAACCTCGCAATAACTTTCGTTTTTATTTCGTAAGAGGGCGAAGTTAAAAGTCAAAAGACTGCTGGTGACTACTGATGCCTTAAAACATCCGCACACTGCTAAGTTATTCAGCGGCGTTGCACTCCTGGCTCCCGTCCCTCTCCAATAGGAAAGTTAAAAAACGAACCTGCATTGTTGTCAGTTCGTGTTGGTTGGCTGGTCGACAGCAACGATATCTCATGAGATATACTGACCATGTAATATTCATATTGGGCCATCTCCAAACTATGAGGAAACTTGCATTAAGTTGTGCAATTATAATTAATACAAAGTGTCCGATTGTAGTTTATATCCATATTGGCGTAGCAATAGAACGGGAACTCACCAGGATGCTGGCAACGGTGCGAACATGTACTGTACAACATTCCTTGGTGATGCTTCTCTACATCGGAACACCGAGGGTCCCCGTACGACGTCCACACTCACCGCGGACCCCCAGCGACATAGCACTATGTAGAGACAATGTCTATGACGTACCGAATTTTATCCAAATCCATACTGTAGTTTTTGCGTGACAGAACATACGGTCACATAATTTATATTATTAGTAGGGTTGTGATACACGTGAACTTGTGTAATTGTAGTTGATGCAATAGGCAAGCGCCGCGGTGTGCCAATCACATGTCGCTGATCCGGCGGGCGGCGAGGTGCGGGGCTTCAATATATCGTGTTACATTGAGTCGAGATCGATATATGAACGACATATCTTTTAATTATTCTTTAATGATTACTAACGTTATGAATTTATTTATTAAGTAACTAACTAAAATGTAAATTTAAGACAAGAAACATGGGTATGGTGGTTACATCAATTCGCTTAGTGCCGCTGACACAACTGAAAATTGGAATCATACATGAAATGTATAAAAAGGATGCTCGTGGGCGTCTATCGTAGAAGGGATCGGAATTCCTGTTTGCCCCCCTGATGCTATAATAATAATTTTAAAAACTCCCCATCATATCTGTGAAAAAGTTATTTAAGGTTAAAGTTTTGACCCCGTGACTATGTGACAATAGCTGTACGTGTTGACTGGAAGGAGCTGGTCGAGGGTTTTTAAATAGTTATGCACTATGATATTATTCTATTATATTCAGGCGGATTCTCTGGGCTTTTTATTTGCCCACTCGGTAAACCCACCTGTTAGAGTAGTTTCGTAGATTCCGCTCGCATTCCGCTGTTTATTGACCTAACGAACTAACATGACATGAACAGTCTATTTACACAGACAGGGCAGATGAAACGCAACAATAAGTGTCGTAGTCACGTCACTGGCGTCGCGTGCTTTACTACTACAACCTGCACTTGTTACTGTTGTTCAAAGTGGCGGGATGTACCTACGCCTATTACTACGACAGCCATCTGTGTTTTCTTTTGCAATATTTAAAAACATTGTATCTTGTACAATCAAGGAGAAGAAATTGTTTGTTCCTGAACCTGTCCAATGTTAAGCCCTAGCCTGCAAAGTCACCGTAGCCTGCAGGAACACCGTTCGGTCTTGGAAACATGCGTTGGAAAATGTCATATTAATACAACAACAACACACTTTCACGCCATTTCTCTATTGGGGCAGGTTATACGTAAGTATTTGTCTAAAAGTAGAGTGTACCGACGTGGAATGAAACTTGTATTCCAAGATAAAAAAAACGGCTATATCATGTGCACTAAAGACATTGTTAGGTTTATATTCTTTGTTGGTAAAGTATGTGGCACTTGTTCCGCAGATACGAGGTGTTGGAGTTCCTGGGCCGAGGCACCTTCGGGCAGGTGGTGAAATGCTGGAAGAAGGGCACCAACGAGATAGTCGCCATCAAGATCCTCAAGAACCACCCCAGCTATGCGCGCCAGGGGCAGATCGAGGTACACTAATCCAGATGTATTTTAAATTGTTGAATATATGTATATGAATAAGCCGGATGAAATGAAACTGTAAAAAATACGTAAATATAGTTCCTGTAGAAGTTACGAGGCTGTTAAGTTGCGCTCGTCAGAAAATATTCGCTTGAAGCTGAAGCTGCCTTCAAGGACAAGGTGTAAGACTTTATGGTGCTTTGTGTTTGAAGCGAACCGGATCTTGAATTTTAAAAAACCGATAGTTTTAAAATGTTTCTTTGCACGTAATTTTACGTTCAAATATTGCTGTCTTATCTTCTTTTGTGCACATATTGAAGCAAATAAAACAATAAAATTGAATAGGTGCAAATCGATCATAAATATATCTTATTGGTATCTTGTGAAATGTAGATAAACAATTTGGATATAACTCAGTACCGACTAAATATGAACTTCATACTTATCACATTATGTTGCACGCCAACATGGCTCGGACAACGTTGTCGTCGCATGATGAGTGTGACAGCAAATGAATTACGACATCGTTTCGACATGTCGACACGGCTAATGCGATGAAGACCAAGATTAACTAATGATGTATACGAAATCTACTCAGGTCTACGCGAATGTTACTCGTTATATTAGCGGCCGCTCTCACAGATTAATTGGAATGTGTCAATTACCTATTCACCATATAATATATTCACGATATAAGCAGAGGGGACTGGGTCCCCTCGTGCCCCTCTCTGAGGGATACTTCCCACGCGGCACTAAAGCTAGCATTGTCGTGGGTGCTGGAAGAGCTCGCCGAGCTATCATAACTGATGGAACCGTATCGGAATTATAAGGTGTTTACAGGACACAGACGGACAGTCTGTCATGACCAGACGTGCGACTGTAAAATATTTAAATAAATTGTAATTAGTGTCATTTGCAAAATGTATAAACAACTACAGAAATTCTCAAACATTTTTTTAGAAAACATCAGTAACAATAAGTTTTTTATTCTTATATTACTTGTTCCAATATAGTAAAAAAAGAAACAAAAAGTACATTTTAATCCTCCTTATTGTACAATTGTAACACAATCCTGTTTGCTTTGGCTGAGTTCCAGTTTCGGAATGTTTGTGTTTACTCGCCGGAGTACGTTGTCTTTAGTATTGCCGAGTCAAAACATGCACAGGACTGTCGCACATAGACAAGTCGGAACAAGTCAAATTACCATTACAATTAGCTGAAGCCACATCATGTTATTACTAAATTAAAATAAGTACTTACTGTTGTTACACTTCTTTTTAACATAAACTGTATACGTAACAAATTCCTGACATTACTATGTCTTATTGTTGTTGCGTGCTGAGGTGAGGTGAACACAAAAGGTGAACATTGGACAAACACTTGACGCACATACGCACGCACGTCACGCTCATGCGCACCCACTTCACGCACATGCGCACACACTACTGGGGAGAATAGCGATAATGTTTGTGGTTAGTTTATCCTCGGATTTCTTATGACCTATTATGACCTACGCTAACTATCAGAATTAAAAAATAAAGTATTAATTTCACCTTTATAAATATTATAATTATAATGAGCTAGAGAGAGAGAGAGGGAGAGACAGACAATGATTACCAACTCACGTGAGCTACTGCGTTGTAGAATGAAGTAGCTAACAATGTTTTGTATGTCATGTTTCTTTTAAATCGTGTTTTTTTTGTGTGCGTACAGGTGTCGATCCTGTCGCGTCTCTCGCAGGAGTCGGCGGACGAGTTCAACTTCGTGCGCGCATACGAGTGCTTCCAGCACCGCTCGCACACGTGCCTCGTGTTCGAGATGCTGGAGCAGAACCTGTACGACTTCCTCAAGCAGAACAAGTTCTCTCCGTTGCCGCTTAAGTACATCCGTCCCATCCTGCAACAGGTGCTCACCGCGCTGCTCAAGCTCAAGGTACGCACACGCACGCACTCTCACGGCATACGCTACTTTAAGATTGTTTTTATAGCATAGTCCCAGTAACATCCCATGCAGATGAGCTGCCTTTCTGGACTCCATTCCCTCTAATGGCCTGTTCGATTCGGTTGCAATGCAGCATGGCACTACTTCTTACTAAAATTTTATCGCTATATTACGTTACTAAAATTCTATAAATATTTGACATATCCATTGCAGCAACTGGGTCTGATCCACGCGGACCTGAAGCCAGAGAACATAATGTTGGTGGAGCCGGCGCGCCAGCCCTACCGGGTCAAGGTCATCGACTTCGGCAGCGCCTCGCACGTCAGCAAGGCCGTCTGCAACACCTACCTGCAGAGCAGATACTACAGGTACTGGTCACTGCTGCCATATGGCTCGACATTACGTACAGAGCGTATACTATAAATAAAACATTCAAATCCAAATGCCAATATGAATAATAGTAATATTCTATTTTCTGAAAATATATATAGGCCCAAGCCTTAAAGAGGGTCATTTTTTAAGATTCTCACTTAATGATTAATTTTTGAGGCTCATAGCTTAAGAACTTAACTAAGTAACAAGGTGACGAGAAACATAAATATAGGTTCCTTTGATTGCTTATTTATGTCTATAATAGTTGTCGTTGTTGGTTTCAGGGCACCCGAGATAATCCTGGGGCTGGCGTTTTGCGAGGCGATCGACATGTGGTCGCTTGGCTGCGTGGTGGCGGAGCTGTTTCTAGGCTGGCCGCTGTACCCCGGCTCCTCGGAGTACGACCAGATCCGATACATCTCGCAGACGCAGGGTCTGCCCACCGAGCACATGCTGAACAGGTAGCCCACATACCAAGTTACCTGCGAGTGGTCTACATAATTCTGTTGAATCCGGGGAAGATATGCTCACAAAATAACAGCATTATGCGACAGCTATGCTGCCGTTATTATATGCATTTAAGAATCCGCTCAGCCGGTGTCCCCATTGGGGAGTGAGTACAGGAGTTCAAGTAAGTCGGTAGACATAAGCTCCGACTGATCCTCACTCGTCTGCCCTCGCCTAAACTTAACGTACTTATCTAGTGTCGTTATGTTTGCAGCGCGTCAAAGACGGCGAAGTTCTTCTACCGCGACGTGGACAGCACGTATCCGTTCTGGCGGCTGAAGACGCCCGAGGAGCACGAGCTGGAGACCGGCATCAAGAGCAAGGAGGCCAGGAAGTACATCTTCAACTGCCTCGACGACATCGGACAGGTACCTGTCACCTGCCTACTACGGGGCATCGTAAAACACAATTAAAGGGTAATGGTGAATTGCGTGTCGCCATAAATTTAGAGTTGTGTAGACTACTCTGAGGCCCCTGGAAGAGTTACTTCGAATTTGAGTTGTTGGTAGGTAGTCAGGGTTTCATAGAAAACTAACAGTGTCATATCTTATGGGAATTGTAGGCTATTCGAAGTGTCCCAAAAAAGACCAACGTTTTCAGTCAACTCCTACACTCAGGACGAAGAATACTCATACAGGTTGGCAGTGGGTGTCGGAGCGGCACCCGAACGTACCGTTAGACACTAGTCCTGCATCATTATAGTTTATAGCTATCGAAGCTGGGCACGTCCCTGTTACTTAATATAAATTTTGAGTTTTTCATGATTTCAGGTTAATGTACCAACGGATCTTGAAGGAGGCCAACTGTTGGCAGAAAAGGCGGACAGGAGGGAATTCATTGATTTACTGAAAAGAATGCTCACCATGGACCAAGTAAGTTGTACTTTAACACCAGAATATAGAAAAAAGTTAGGTTAGTGTCGGACTGCATTCAGCAGGATACAGTAGTATGTCCTCTATTGTGAACACTTTTCAATATAATGCATCCACAGGCTGCAGGTGACTAAAATGCGGTGCATAAAATCTCACTCTCAACACCTTTTACAAACGCGCCAGTGAAACTATTATTAGTTACGTCAGGCATCAGTAAAATTATAAAAATATTCTCTTTATCCCTTTTAAAAAAACATATTTTGTATTTTATTGGTTCAGTCTTTCGCATTACAGTTTTTTTATTCGACCCTATTTTAGCGTTATATAGACGAGTAGGGTTAGTGAGATCCGCCGCCTATAAACATGAGTAAAACTAGACATATTGCACACGCGTTTAGTAAATAATGAAGCTCCTTTCTTGGAGACCCCTTGGCTGTATCCTACTCGAACAATATGCATATACACGGTTATTATGAGTTGTGCGTGCGTAAGTAGGAGCGGCGCATCACGCCCGGTGAGGCGTTGCACCACGCGTTCGTGACGCTAGCACACCTGGTGGACTACGCGCACTGCAACAACGTCAAGGCCTCCGTGCAGATGATGGAGGTAACCGCCATTTCACTGCTGCTACTCTTTACATGTCTTATTTTTTTTTCCCATTGATCTGAAGTCCGGATAGAATGAATGACGTATTTGTGTTAAATTTTGGCTGTGTGGATCATTATGGGTATTCACCAAAGGACTGCGATTGCAAGACTGCATGGCGTACATCGGAAATACGGACTCAGAAAGAAAATTAAACGATACATAATGTATTTCTGCCTATTTGATCCTTAAAAATCATTATATTTTTAAATCTATACATTTTTATTAAATCGAATTTATTAATAGTCAATACGTGCTTATTATAATAAAATGAAATTGTTTAAACTATACTGTGTTCCCGTTAAAATGCGTATACATTACATACATTACACATTTTAGCATTACATTACATACATTACGTACATGGTTAGCATTGAGAATTTTCCAAATATACTAATGTTAGGGGCATGTATTCAGATGTCAATTGTTCCCTTGTAGCTATATTATGATGTTATTGTTCAGGTGTGCCGTCGGTCAGGGAGCACTGTGGGCGGCGTGGGTGGCGTAGGAGGCGTGGGCGTGGGCGGAAGCGAATACGTGGGCAGCGTGGTCGCTCCCGCCGCGCCGTCGGCGCACCATCTAGCGCTCACCATCAACCAGCAGCGCCTCCGCGCGGCGCCCTACGACAACCTCGTGCGTATAACACTTATATATGCCTCTAACCTTTTTATAGCATTACGAAAATATTTTATTCAAAGTCATATTTTTATTAACATTCATGAATGATAATGAAAGACTACTACCGGTTCCAACCCCAGCCTATACCTGGGAGAATGAGCGAAACAAACTCGTTGTTATAAGTAAGTCGTTGTGAAAAGTGGAAACACTTCTGCGACTGCCGACGTCCATGAACACTGACATAGATTTCAATATACCCTACCCTCATTGCACCGGTAGGCCACCGGACTCATTTCATACCACACATAATGCGACGAGGTGCCCTTCATGCCGGTGTTATGAAGGATATATATATTATATATGGTTTAATGAAAAGGCGAGTCAAGTTATCATATATTTCGATTAATTTATGAATGAATTGTCTGTTTCAGTACCAACTGTACCAGGGCGGGCGTGTAGCGGTGGGCGGCGCGCGGCAGTACGCGGCGCGGGCCGCAGAGCCCTTCCCGCACCAGTTCGTCTCCTCGATACTGTGCCAGCCTGCCTACCAGGTATTCGAGCTCCTCCGACCGTCTGATCTTTTTTTTCAAGTAAATTGAAACAAATAAAATACAACACATAACATAGATTCTCCCTTATTTGACTAGTATATAATAAATAACTTGAACAATGTTGCAACTCGCAGGTGCAGCAGCTAGCAGCGGCAGCGGCAGCGGCGGCGGCCGCGCATCACCAGCACGGCGTGGGTGGCGTGGGCGGCGTGGGTGTGGGCGACGTGGGCGAGTGGCGCGCACCGCTGATTGTGGAGCCGGCGCCGCTGCCCGAGCCCGACGTATGGGACGCATTCCACCCGCACCACTCGCATCATCACCCGCACAAGAGGTACACACACATCTGATACAATCGCTGTCTATAGTTGTCTGTCAGTACTACTACACTAACAATAGGGTTGTTTTATCTGGCTCTTATCTGGCAAACAAGAGAGAGAGAGAAAGAGAGAACACACCTGTCCTGTCTCCCTTTTTGATGGAGCCTTGCCTTGTCTGTAATGATTTTGTTAAAGATTTAAAACGTGTTTTACGTTGTCGGCCTTGTAGATTCAAGATTAGCAGCGTTTGGAAGGACTGGTGGGACAAGGCCATATAAGTTGATGAATATGTGTACATAACTCGTATATGATCTTTGGAAATTGTCCTTCTACCATATGTCAGTTGCACACGAGCGCTATTCATATATAGTAATATCCTCCAGTCCCTACGGTATATAGTAATGCATGCAGTTGTCGACGTCTCGTGTAACTGTGTGTAACGTCTCTGTGCGCTGCCGCAGGTCCACCAAGCAGCAGGCGAGCGCCGCGCCGCACTACGCGCAGCATCAGCATCAGTACAGGTGCCACTTTATTTTTTGCTAATTACTACCAAATAATGTTTTGAGAGCCTGTAATGAATTTAAATTAAATTAAAAAAATGTATTATATTAAATAGTATGTGGATATTGATCCTTAATAAAATATAAACAATCAAATCATACCTACATTTTTTTTACTATTTAGAGACTTTTGTGATATAATTATCAATTTTGAGCGTCGCATGAATAACAACTATAACAAACTAAAAAAAAGTTGGCGTCATCACATCACCACAGCCTTACACGAGTAGCTTGTGAGAATATGTGTAATGTACTCTGGTGGTTGTTAGTTATTTCGTATACGTTACGCTGCCGTGTCTCGCATTACAGCATGACGAGCAGCGCGAGCAAGAAGGAGCCGACGCAACTGTCGCCTGTGAAGAAGAGGGTGAAGGAGGGCACCCCGCCCTCGCGCCACCGGCCGCATCACGATCACACGTGAGTCGCACTCGCACATCGCGTACTATCTGGGTTGCATGTGGCATGTTGTAGCATATAAGTTATTATATATAAATAGTTATATTTAATTCCATGTTATGTCGTTTTCCTCGCCCATTGTGAAAACTGATACGCCACCGTCAGAGGAAATCGTCGCATCTGTGAAACTACTGCCGTCTAATAAAATCTGTTAATGGGCGTCGGAAGTTCAACTGCAATAGTTCTACCTCGCAATGATGATATGTAATATACATAAGACAGGTATATATGTGCGGGGCCCATTGGGGGGGGGGGGGATGTTGAAAAGGAAGGTAACGCATCGGTATAATTATGCTGATGTTCATGGGCGTCGTTAGTTGTTGAGAGTTCTCGTTTGTCCCCATATACTATAAAAAATATCTAAAGTGGTTGACTCGCCACCCAAAACTAACATTTAGCAACAACTGTAGTTCGACTTGCAAGTGTGTGAAAGATAGGTTGTGTTGGGGTTTTACCCACTACAATATAATACCCGAATTGATCGTGCGATCTGCACATATCCGTGGTTATGAGCACAGTCTAAGACTGTCGTGTGCTGTCTACAGAGACCGGGCCGCGGGCGCATGGGAGCCCAACTGTGGCAGCACCGCGCACACCATCACCATCCGAGACACGCCGTCGCCTGCCGTGTCCGTCATCACCATCTCCGACTCCGACGACGACGCCGAACCGCGCCGTCGCCACGAGCAGCCGCATCCCGCATCGCACCCCGCGACACACCCTGCCACACACCCGGCAACCCACCCGACAACCCACCCGGCTACGCATCCCGAGACGCACCCGGCAACGCATCATGGGACGCATCCCACTACGCACCCCGCGACCCACCCTGCGACGAACCCGCATCACAACAGAGGTAACGACAGGCAAACAATACAAAATACATCATTCAATACAATCATCCATTATGAGTAATCACACATCTGCAAAAAAACCACAATTATTTACACCCGCTTCCGAGTTCCGAGTACCCATTATGGTATACACCACCAAATTATGGAATCTCTCTTTGGCTAGTGAAATAATATAAGAAATCATAAAACTTAAACATAACGTTAAATAAAGTAACGTAAAAATATACATTTCGATTTGAAGTCCCGAATGAACACAATTAGATAATTTTAACAAATTACTTAATTGTGTTCATTCGGGATTATTGAAGTTAGTCTCTTCAGAGCAGGTCTCTTAAAAACTGCTCACATTATAAGACTTCATGTAATCCGAGGTGAGTGGTGACTATGATGACATAAGTTATCATTTGCGATTGATGCTTAGGGTTTGGTTTAAGTCAACATAGAATTGTCCCTCTACTAGTTTTTATGTCTCCTACCCGGTGCACTGACGACTTGGTTAAGGTGGCGGGGAGTCGCTGTATGCAAGTGGCTCGTACCCGTGACCTGCGGTGCTCTATGGGGGAGGACTGTGTCTGGCAGTGGACGTCTTCCGGCGGATGATGATGACTTTTCTCTCTTCAGCATACCCACCGCAGGAATTATTTCATCAAAATGAGTTCTTGAAACAAATATTTTTTGTGATTTTAATAAATGTATGCGTGTACACAGGCAGCGGCGAGTGCGCAGGCGCGAGCGGCGCGTGTGCAGGCGCGGTAGGCGGCGTCATCTGCTCAGTGCGCACGCCGCGCGACGAGCGGGTCAAGCACGAGCCGCCGCACCAGCCCTGCCACCACCACCAGGTACGACCAATACGACCAGCGACATATCGTCACCAACAGGAGCTGTGTAACCATTCACACCGATAACAACCCTGCCACCACCAACCATCAATTACCACCACCACATGATATTGTACATACCGCAGCCCCCTTCATATACCATACCACCACCAGACACCGCAGAATAGTAGGCAATCTAGAAAAAAATACAAGATTGTCAAAAGGTAAAGTAGAGTAACGGTGGAGCGGTCCTTATAAAGCTGAATCGTCCCCGGAATACAAGATTTAATTGGTTAAAGCTTATTCTAATATCTATTTATAATATCTATTTTACGGAACGAAAGTAAATTCAGCGTCGCTGATGGAGACGATCTTCACTGCGAAAGAGTTTAAGCCTCTGGGTCCGATGGTAACGATGATGCGTATTGTATGTCTGTAATTTGGCAGGTAGTTTATGTATGGTTTTTTGTGAACTGCTGCAAAATAATCCTGCTGCTGTTGAAAAGGAATCCTGCATAAGCCAATCCGACTCGCTCTTGGCCGGTTTTGATATTATTTATTTTTGTTACTGCATATATCAATAATAGTTTCTCCTCGTCGCAGCCCCAGCAACAGCCGCAGCCGCAGCAGCCGCAGCCGCAACAGGCAGCGCCGCAGCAGCCGCGCCAGGCCGCCAGTGCGCAGGCCACGCCGCAGAGCCAGAAGAAGCGGCTGCTGGCGCTGGCGCAGCAGGAGGCGCAGGCCAAGCTCGAGCCCAGCCACGACCACGTCGCTGTGCACTATAACGTACGTTTACATCGTACCAGTTGTACCCCCAGGCGCCGCAATACTGCTGTTATGGCACTTTTTGCTACGCCACTACGTACCGAATGAATTTTATGGGAGTTAAAATTATGCCAACGTTGATTCTCTTGCCATATTTTGCGACGATAAAACACGAAGAAACGAGATATATATATAAAGACAAGCTAATAAGCGTTGGTCGAATGTAAAGAAATCGTTTATATCGTTTCTTGAAAGGCATTTGGGAGCCAATAATAGTAAAGGGTCTCTCATGTTCCTAACAATTACTATTTATATGAATTTACTTTTAGTAAAAAAATGATTTTTATGCAAATATATTAAACGGAGTTTTCGCAAGTTACTATATAGTAACAACTACCTTGTTGATTCCTAACTCTTCATTACCACATGCTTACTAGTAACTAACTCTTAACTGGAAATTCGTTTTTTTGCCAGTTAGGTTCCTATTTCCTAACAGGTTATCCCGGACTTCAATATGAACTTGTGACACAACCGGCCCTTAAGCTATCTTCCATGAACACACTGCAACTGTGCTCTGCTGTCAGAAAAGCCGATCTGGCGCATTTTTTTGACGATAAATAAGAGTTTCACGTTGTGAATGGAGTTACTTTTAAAGTGATATATTATGTTTTGGAACAAAATGAAATCACAATTCTTTAATAAATTAGAAACACGTAATAAATTACCTTCATTAATCCAATAATTAATGTGATTATTTAAAAAAAATATATCATTCCATAAATCGGGATATCTCGTGGCTTAATTACAGCCCTAAATACTCTATTTATTGAATCAATTATTATTGCTAATCCTTGGTATAAAATCGGAATGAAACTACTCTGAAAATCACGGTACAATGTGACATGATTTAATTAAAAATTAAAGACCCAAGTTATTTCCCGACATCTCGATTCTTTGGTCCTACGAAGAGATGTCGGTTCGCTGTGCGTCTTTTATCGTATTTTTTTTGGGGGGTGGGTGTTCCGAGGAATTTTTCGGCTTAATACCCACAGCAGAATTCCATCTTTGGACAGAATCGACAGAACTCTAAGTTCCAAACCCGTCACCTTGATGTCCGTAAATCCACAACAGTGCCCTTTAAGCGCCCCTTCTTACCACGCACTACTGTAATGTGGAACCAGCTGCCACCCTCGGTATTTCCGATCTGATACAACTTACAGGTCTTCAGTAAAAGAGCATAATCATTGCTTAAAGGCCGGCAACGCGTTTGCAAGACGACTAGTCCTGAATCCCTTGCAAGGCGGGAGTAACTAACCACCTGCTCGTTTTCCCCCTAACTCATAAAAAAAGACAGCCAAAATTCTATCAAAATGACCAACAAAGCATCCTTTGACTAATGTTAAGTAACACTTACATACAGCCTCGACAACATTTAAACAAGCTCGAATGATAAAAACATGTTTTGACTTTTGAAAAGCATTTCTTTTGTTTATGTTGGAACAGGTTGAGATCAAAGGCCATGCTACTTACACAAGTTCAAACTACGAATGTCGTAGTAGCTTAAATAACATCATAGTAGCATAGATAATCTCATCCAATATTACACATAGGAATCACTTGGAATTGCTATAGACTAAAAATCATTTAAAGATTAGAATAGAATAAGAATATGAGGCGAATTTTTCATGCTTCGAAATACTTTATACTAAGTTGAATATATTTTATCGTTACAGAGCGGTTCGACGGTGCGCCAGAGTACGGACTATCAGTGCAACCAGTACGTGCCGCCGCAGCACAACAAAAGAGACAGCGTAAGTGTTTCAGCCATACTTTAACAACCCCATCGTTTAATCGGCCGTAACACGACGGTGATTATGTAGTGTGTAAACAAAACTTTTCAGCGCCAACGGTCAGTCCCCGCTGTTGTAGAGGCCTCATTCACCGCTCTCCTAGCAAAACCATGCTTTAGCATAACCAATGCTGATACATTCGATGCGATCTGCGTCAGCATTCCATTAATGGTCTCACAGCGACTGTTAATACAATTGAGTTCTCTCCATATCTTGTATACAAGTTTATATTGATTAGTCGACTCGCCGTTTACAGAGCGGAGGCTGCCGCGAGTATCTGCCAGTTAGCAATGCGGTGAGCGGTGTCAGCGTCAGCGCAGTGGGCGGAGTGAGTGCCGTGGGCGGAGTCGGCGGCGTGAGCGGCGTGGCGGGCGTGGGGCTGGGCGGTGTGGGTGTGGGCGTAGGCCCACCGCAGGCGCACAAACATCCGCCGCACGCCTGGCATCACCACCCGCATCCGCACTACAAGTAAGCATTGTATAACATTACAATATAGCAGTTCAAAAAGCAAACTTGTATCCTGCGGCCGGCCTGACGCTCAAAGTTCACATCCAATTATGTAACCTACATTATTTTCCTGAGTATAAATGTAAAGTTACATGATGAAAACGAAAATTATTGTTTGGAAACATTGATTCCTGTATTGATAAAATAGTCGTAGCGAGAAAGCGATTTCTTTGAGGGCGATTTGGACCGGAGTATCACTTTTTTCTTCGTAAGGAATTGTTCAAATGCTGAAGCAAAAGGAGAAAGGTCTGGGGAGTGTGGTGAGTGGGTGTCAGAGCACTGGTCTTGTGTATGGAGTTATCACCCATCCACATGTATGTAAAAACAAAAAATATGGGACATTTGATTCGTAAGACACCAATGTCGCCGCAGATACCCAAAGAACTAAATAGAACACTATCTTGAAATTTTTCCACATATTTCAAAACAGTGGACTTTTAGTTCTTTTGGGAACAATGGTAGCGTTGCTATCAGTGTAAATGGTTATCAATGGCGGTCGAACAAAATGATTCAAAATCCCACATTATTGAGACTACCTGTTCAATGTTTTTACAAAACATATAACAGAGAGTGTTTGTTGGTGCGCTTCCCTTGATTCATGTGGTATCCACACTTTACACTTCAGATTTCTAAACCATTTTACATTATTTATAAGTCACTATGGAACCTATACGAAGTATTTGGCAAAAAATTTAGATAACTCGATTGCTTGACCCGCAGGAGCGCTCGCGGCGGCGTGCTGTCCCCCGCGGGTGGCGTGTCGCCCAGCTACCTGCCGCCGCCGCTCTACGTGCCCACCTACCACTACCACACGTGAGTAACAACACGCCGAACCGCCGGTTCTGCACACTAGTGTCATCGACATACACACACACGCGCGCGTACACACACAACACACACACGCGCGCGCGTACTCACACACGCACACATGCGCGCGTACACACACACACACACACACACACACAC
>JAFELO010000787.1:45415-90860 GCA_017140195.1 Eumaeus atala
CACACACACACACACACACACACACACACACACACACACACATATGCCCCGGGATTGGGGAGGCTGATGGTGGAAGATTGTTTTTAGTCGGTATTTCCCGAGTCCAACATACGGGGCTTTTTTTTAAATAGACTAGCCCTCTGAGTTACTTTGTGACCACCA
This sequence comes from Eumaeus atala, assembly GCA_017140195.1. Classification (NCBI taxonomy): domain Eukaryota; kingdom Metazoa; phylum Arthropoda; class Insecta; order Lepidoptera; family Lycaenidae; genus Eumaeus; species Eumaeus atala. The sequence continues at coordinate 45,578 of JAFELO010000787.1, forward strand.
ATGCTAAAAAGCACCCCAAAAAAGATTATGCAAATGGAAGCCTTCACTCATTACCCCCACGAGATTCTCACAAACAGCACGAAATGCGAGAGCATAATCTCTCAATCAAACTTTCACCACATTCGGTTTAATGGCACTACCTACCATTTTTTGTGCTGCAATGACACTAACGTGCAAAAGTAACGAGAACGTCACTGTTCCAGCGGCGGCGTGAGCGGAGTGGGTGGAGTGAGCGGTGTGGGTGGAGTGGCGGGTCCGCCGCCCGCGCATCATTCTAGCGGCCGCCTAGCGGGATACCTGCAGCCCTACTCGCCTACCTACCTCGTGCCGCAGCACCACCAGCACCTGTGGTACACCGACTGAGCCGCGCGGCGGGGATGGGTGACCTCGGGTCACTTCGCATCAAGAGCGATGACCTATGATCGATGTACGAAGACTGTTGAAGACGAAGAATTTACCAGTAGCGTATCAGTGCCGTAACTAGTGGCGATATGTCCGGGCAAGCGCGCACGCCCTGGAGGGCGCAGTTAGACGAGCTCACTACAAGGCTAGTTAGGGCACTGGGGGGAGCAGATTCGTGTATACAAGTGCGCTGAAACGCAAAGTGTATTATTATTACATGAGGACGATATGTTAGCGTGTGTGCTCGCTGCGCTTACCGGCGGACAGGGCTGGTTGGGCCTCGCCCGCTGGCTTTTAAGGGCAGACGAGACGCGTCGATACTTACTCACACTGCAATTTTTTATTCAAAACTATGACTAGTGTGTCCTGCGCGTTTATATCTAGTAATATACGTGTAATATGGATCCGAATTTTTGTATATTGCAGAAAGATATATCCTGCTCTAGTAGAGTTTATTCTAATTCTCGTTTCGTATTAGTTTATTTTATACGTGTGTTTAGTGCCGCATACTTGACTAAGATGTTCTGTACAAATGGATATTAGCCAGTAGTTGCGCACGGCCGCTGTGGACTATTGTAAATTAATTTTAATATGCGAATGAAGTGAGTAGTGCATTTACTAATATTTTATATTAGGTGTTAGTGTTTGTACCAAATTTAATGGGTGTGGAGTCGCGTGCGTACGTATGTACGTAGACGGCCGGCGGTTTTAGTTAGACGTTTGTCAATTATTTGTTTTTATTTCCATGTAAGGCTGTAGGTGTGAGATTGTTTTATTTACGTTCCATATCACGTAGTGTAGGGCGACGCCATTTATTAACAAACAAAACGCTGTGTTTACTGCAAGTGTAATCGTATCGTAGCGGTATGTGTATAGCGGTGATGGATATAGTGTAGACCGGTGTATCGATGTGTGTAGAGATGTCTAAGAGTCTTACAGCGCACACGTTAGGTGCGTGCGTGTATATTCGTTAGATAGAACAAAATTGTTAATCACTATACGTTAAATTAGTACGGCTGTAATCGTTTCAGTTCCGTCGCTGACCTCAACGTGGACCTGAGCCTGGCAACTGACGCGTGCACAGGCGGCCCACGTCTTATGTCACATCACTTAGTGTGCTCACAGTCATTCATTGATTCTTATAATTATAAAATCTTTTTTTTTCTATAAATTTTATCTGTATAAAATGCCACAAGTAATCGTTTTTTATGTTTTCTTTTATTCTAATAGGTACAAGAGTCTTGTACTGAGGGTCGCTGTTTTATTTTATCTCAATATTGAAGTTAATTTCAATTTTATATTATACCAAAACCGTCCTAATTGACACTGTTTGATAAATGAATTTGAGTTTGCTGTCAAGTAAGTATACAGCACGTTTTCAAAGTATCTCGTGTCTAGGTTAGTGCGCCCTGTCACCCACCTCGCTTCAAACCTACACAAATTATATGTAGCTTAGTGTTTTAATTATTCTATTGCATATAAATTATGATAAAGCTTTTTTTTATGAGCCAAAGTACACAGGTCTCTTTGTATGTTTACTACTAATTAAATGCACAAAAAGACACTTTATACTTTGTACTTGGTGAAGTGTTTTGCACTTATAATAGTACCTATCGTTTCTTGCTATGGTCTTTATATAATTTTTACTTTATGGTAGCTTACTTGACAGTGATTATAATGGAGTATGATTTTATTTTACAGTTATCAATTGTGACACAATATGCCTTAATACTAGAAGTTAACATTAGAAGTAATTAAATTATTAGCAATATGTCTTGAAAATATAAAATTATAATTTATTTCAATTACTCTTTTCAGACATCTATGGGACTAAAATATTGCATTTTATTGACTTAGATATGTATAATTAATTTTGCCTAAATCTGTTTTTTCTCTAACTTTTTACCAAATTATCTGCTGATGATTATTAATATATTAACTAACTAGAGTTATCAACTAATGGCCGTACGGCGTACACCAAATGCCTTATTTTCCTGCTCTGCTGTATTCTTCTTATTTGTTAAGGATTCATTACTGTTAGTTAATTAATTAATGTAATTTTATCGCTATATTAAAATATTTGGAAAAGTATAAAGCCAGGGTCTCAAATGGACGCAAGCGAATTAGCTGTTATGCACCTAATAAATAAACTCAAAAAATATAAAAAAATAAAATAAATCTATTTTGTTATTTTTAATCTAAAGAAAAAATCAGTATAATTTAAGAATCCAGTTGGGTTTAATTTAAGTGTGTAAATTTTGTTAGTGATCGAATACGCCACAGCTAACATACAAGTAGTATTGTTTGTGCTTGAGTTAATATAACTGACCTGTAAACACCGTAATTAGTTAGCTTAGGTTCGCTATTGTACAAGTGTTATATAATACATATAGTGGGCGCCCGCCGCGCGTAGTGGATACGTGCGTGCGTGCGGTGGTGCGGGCTGCCTGAGGGTGACTATCGTGATCTCTACGCTGTAAGCAGATACTGTAGCGTCAAGTTAATTAATGCTATTATATGATGACATTTATTTGCTTATTTTTCCTTTAGTTTTAGTGCAAAACGGAATGTTACTAATAATTTGTAGTATACTTAGTTTTAGTGCATATGTAGTCATGGTTTTAATATTATTATTATCTTTCATTATGGGGCTTTTTCACATAAAATGTTTTTAAGCCAATGGAATATCATGATGATGGAACTCAAGCGTTTGTAAATTTTGGGTTGTTGCAATAAATGTGTATGTGTGAAGGTAACAAACAAACGACCCCGTGTTTGGCACTGCGGCGGCGAGTGCGGGCGGGGTTAGTGGTTTCATAATGCTATCCCTTATGTTGAAATGTACAAACCCCCCCTACAATTAGTTACTCTGTATGTCCCGTACGCACACCTGTGTATTCGCAATCACTGTGATTATGAAACTAATTGTAACACTTCTGAATGTTAGCGAGTGTGGGTGAAGCGCCCGTCCGTGCCGCGGGTGCGGGATGGGTGTCGAGTTAAGTCGAGCTCGACGGGTGGGTGAGAGGGAGGCTTCAGTGTTTCTTGTCTTCATTGACAATTAATAATTAATCTACTAGTTCTATGCGAGGATTGTAAATAAATGTCCAAATACCCTTTTTATTTTATTTTTATTTTTTCCTTTGCCTGATTTTTTAAACGATGGGCCCGCGAGCGGTTTTAGGCTTCGCTGTGGTACAAATTAGTGGATATAATTGTTTAGTGGTGTATAATCATAGATATACTTCGTTTTACGTTTAATTTGATGTATTCTGGCCACAGTACCGCAAGCGCGCCGCAACGTATACCTTATCTCATTGTTATAGAGGCTAGGTTCGCCTGACCTACGTCCGTGCGAGCCGTCAATAGAATGGCGAGCGACGCCAGAGCTGCTGTCTCGACAATAACCCAGTGTCAGACAATAATCATTCATATTATTTGCCATTTAGAAATATTTTTGTTCGCCCCTTAGCGTCTATAGTCCTTTAGTCTAGAATATTCTATTATAAGATTCTAGTACACAGCATTTCACGATTACGTAATAAGGCACTTCTCGACGCACATTAATATTTTTAAATTGTACCATCTGTAAAATACTTGTCCCATTTCTGAATTGTTTTGTATTTTGTAGGAAAAGTTTGAACGTTAGATTTCCAACGAGCTAATCGATATGTTTACTAAATTTTATAGAATATGTGGAGACTTTTTAAACGTAAACTTACTGTTAGTAATGTAAATCATAGCGTTGCAAGTTATGATATCCTCTTTGTATGGATTAATAGAATATTGACGTAAGGAGCGAGTCGCAAATGTTCCTTGTGGCCCCACGCATAACACTTGTTAGAGAATTTAAAAATATTAAGTGTTGAATAGTAAATATATCAAGTTCTAAAATTACCTCTTTAAATGAATATAACATTAACGCTTGCAATTATTTGGAATTTATTGGCATGTCTAGTTAGGACTTCCAAGTATAAATCAGAATCTACTTACTAATTAGAATTGACTGAATGTAATATCGATGTAACTAGATCGTGGCTTTGTTAGTAAATGTAAACCTTTGCATCTAGGTAATAAATAGATCAATCGAATGAGGTTTTCTATGATATATTTGCACTATACTCGAAAGTTTTGCAACGAAGCGCCTGCGGTAATGAAATTGCAATATCGCGTTCGACGTGACGTCGCACGGAGCATCAGTTAGTGTGCTCAGGCGCCGCGCCGCAGGCCGCTGGCGATGGGCACTTTCTAGATGTAACTTTTGTATAATCAACGTTCTATATCTACCTAATAGGTATGTGTGATAATAGTATTAAGCTTGCAACTAGATCGGCTATCTCATAGGCCAATGTTTATAAACATTATTTTTACACTGTCTTATTAATATAAATGTGATTTTGTCTGTATTCTGTAGCATGTAACTGTTTAGACTAATGTGCGGTCCAGTCTGTCGTAGAAAGTGTACTTTTGTTGTCATCCTCCGAACATTAAAGAATATATGAACGTACCGGTGTCTTAAGGTGCACGCACGTAGTACCTGCGTGTAAGCGTAGCAGTGTTAGTTACAAATTATTGTCAATGACGTGTTAGGATTTGTATTGATGATTTGGTTCACAATCTCGTCAGTAATTCAGAAGATGTTCTCACCACAATGTTTTGCCGTCCAATTTTCGTACCTCCGTGCGACGCAGCTGGACTGCTGTTTATACAATTATTTTGTCTAAGATTCTAATTCGACACCAACTGACTTTTTAACTCTAAATGTCTAAGTATCTTAAAGTAAGTACAGTATTTATCTAGAGCTTATAGGGAGATAGGGCCGTAGTCGAGTACTAGCGACTGGAGACGCTGAGGTTTGGATACGGAACACGACACAACACTACTTGTGTAGGTCCGGTCTGGAAAGTCAACACAAATGTTAACAAAAGTACAATTATTTGTTAATGTGAGATTTACGCGATTTTTCATACATATATTATAAGAGTAATTCTTAGAAAATTATAATAACAAATGCCTAGAAAGGACTAGAATGGTCACCCCCCCCTCCCCCTCCCGCTCCTGTAGCAGTAAGTGTTACTTCAATAACTCAACCCGTACCACCAACCCACTCTAATGAGAACCCTCTTTAGTAATAATGTAGCTCATACGCTTGGAAACCTAAATTGATCACAATCTTTTCAAATGACACTAACTTGTTTGAATTTTGTGGCGAGTTGACACATACTTTTGAATACGTGTAAAGAATTTACTTTGAATGTAATAGATTTTGGAGTGTAGCGAGTTTACTTTGTGGCGATACTCCGTTGAAATAAAATAACAAATATTATAAGCCCTACTTGGACGACATATCGTAAGTGGAAACAGCTGTTAGTACTGTGTCGTGGCACTTGTTACACAGTGCTGGGAGCAACCTCACTCCCGCCACGAGCTACCGACAATAGAACAATGTCGACTTTGTATGAAAAGTAATCAGTACTTTACCACGGTTTACTTAAACAAAATACGCAATAAATAATTTGCAATCCCTTGTGTTGCGACGTGTGGGACATTACAAATGACCAAATCAGTTACACCGGTACCGCTGAACAAAATGCAACTAAATTAACGTCCAGTGTCCGTCAATCAGTTTTCAGTTTGGACATGGCGACGGTGTTTCACACGTAATAGCCCCGAGTACCCAGTTACCTGATCACATGATAGTGTACGTACGTATATTGTACGCTTTATGTAACAGCAGCAAGCTCTTAACAAATTACAAATAGATAGCTACATTTGGTTCTATGACTTTCGTCCTTTTTATTGGACTGTTCATTTGTGAAGTCAATCAATGTTCAAATGCAATTGTTTCGCCTGCAAAATCAACTCGCTCTACAAGTTTAAAACATTGAAGCAGATCAACATAAATTTATATTTGCAAAAAAATTTTACAAATTCTAAGATTTCAGATCTGTTGTATAAGATATCCGATCCATTCCCTTTTCTCCAGAAGGAGCTCACTCTGACGACGTCGCTGTGGGCCTACACATGCGTCTGGTGCAGGCACACAGCGACGTGTCCGCTGTTGTCCGTCATCGGCCTCCACCACCTGACTGTGCGAACCTGTTAGTTAACACCACCACTGTTCGTTACCACATAACTATTAACACATGTATTATTACATACAAAATTTATATCACACAGTAAGTGTACCCAGCCCTTCGTCATTCGTCAACAGTCCGCACCCCAGCGCAATGCCGGGGAGAAATTGAAATCCTGTCCCCAGGTTAGTGCGTGTAGGCACAGATTACTAATGTGCTTCGGGAAATATGTTACTCCCGTTCTTAGCTTACTCCCTCTACACACGTACGAATTTTTACATACCCCCCTGGGTATGTATCCATTACTTATCGTTTCTTGATTCCGTTTAATTTGTGCGATTTCCATTGTCGTATGGGAATAATTACGCTTGAATCATTTGCGCAGTTCTCAGATACAACAATCAACAATGGTTACTAACCGCGGCGGACACTTGCACGTTGCTCATCACCGGGTCTCCTACGAGATAGAGGGAAAACCCGGTGTATTGATTATCTTATTACATGTAATTCGAGAATGAGCTTGGGATGCTAAGCATTTCAGTTAATTGTAATCACTTGCGCGTTGAAAGGAAAGTGACATCGTTATGAAGGAACAGAATGACAAGGAACTGAAATATTGATATTATATAGAATTCAAGATTTTTCTAACTTTGAATGCTTTTTACTCACTTGAAATTTGAATCTATGATACACTAAAGCGCGTTATTACGACAGAGTCTCTACCTCGAAACTTCCGTATCCAGAGCTCGGCTGCAACAAGGATGGCAGGGATGTACTGCAGTTATTGGCTTTTAATCTAGTTGTTTATCGTATCAAAGTTTTTATAAACGCTATCGGTGCAGTCGTGTTCTATTAGAAGATACGACCGCTGGTGTTGCTATTTAGGTTAGGAAATAATACCAATTACAAATACGTACAATACATTATTAAAACTTAACCTGTACAATATGATGATAGAATACTGGTATGTAATGTCCTGCTCATTACGCAATTTGGGAGATATAGCTTAGTTGGACAGACGACAGTTGGTTACTCCCTGCTCAGTCGCGAGCGCTAGCAATTTGAACATAGCACAGAATAAATGATTAGTAACACAGCGATACCTAGCAGATGCCTGTACTAGCCAGTAGCGACACCGCTGAGGGACGGCGCTATAAAGTTGTAGGCGACACAATTTTTAAATGTATAAAGTTCATTAGTCCAATATTAAATATTTGCTGTCTTCGTATTATGGTATTTTAAGAATATCCTACCAGCGTCCAGTGGCACCTGTCTGTCGATGTTTAAGTTATCTGTGCGATGCGTAGTCGGGCGCCTGAACATGTATGACGGCGACAACGGGACATGTTACAACATGTACATTCGCAGAAGTATACTTATTAATCATAACGCCCATTTTGAAATAAAGTTCTATGCGGGACTGCAAATATAAAAAAAAAAACAAGTAATTGATAAAATAATCTAAATGTTGTATGGTAAAAAATATATAAGTTTTTACATGAAAATGCGATTAAAAATGTACCATCGTGGTCTATATTTATAATAATTAAGTAAGAGAGACAAAACAAGATAGAATATATTAGTTTAGCAGATTTTATGTTTGCTCGTGTGCTCCCTGTCATTACAACTATCTGGTCTGTCCTGCCAGCTGTAATACCTACATCTATGTGGCTGTATGGATTTGTTATCCATTCACACCGTCACTTTCAGGCAATAGCTGTACAAAACATAACGTCACCTTTAGAAAAAAAAAATATCGACTATTTCCTGAGTGCAGCCAGATTCTACGTTTTCTTATATATTTTAATATTAGATGTTGACTACTTATTTGATATCTTGTTTAAAATTCAGTAATGATGAGTGCTTTGTCACTGCAATAACTTTAGCCAAGCGGCCTGTAATAGACGAATGATGATTAGTCTGATTTGAAGTACCTGAAGGAGTTGTATATTTACATATAAAAATGACACGATAGTCATACATATAAATCACAAGAACCTTCTAACATAAAATCCTTGCTTCCGACTAATTGTTACTAAAACTATTAAGAAACTCGTTATATTCATCCAGCCGTCTTAACTATTCCACGAATTTACGATTATGCTAGACTAGACGTAGTAAATGTAGGTCTACGACCAAATTAGATGTTAATTGTAATATATCTTAATACACAAGTGTGAACGTAACACTTGCGCCACCTCACTGGTGCTCGGGCGCGACGCGCAAGCTGTGTCGACTCACTGTACTATGTACCTAAAGAAAATCAAGAAAAATCTGATGTCTTTGTTCGACAAACAAAAATATACAATCCTGTATTCAGACACTGCAGTAGACGAAAATGATCTGTTTTTAGTAAAATTCAACACAGTTTGGTGTGCGGTATTCAACGGCGAGAGGGAATTAAAAAGTACAAATTTATCAATCTTTCCTCTTAGCCGAAACGCTTTAAAAGTTAAAACTTTTTTCTTATATAGTATGTACTTAGTATTATATAAGAAGAACTTTCATTTGAATTGTTTCTAAAGTGTTTCAAAACTTAAATAAATATAATACGTGTTAGAGAAATTCGTAACTATCAGATATCATAAGTTGCGTGGTATCAGTGAGTTTTAAAATGTATTTCCTAACCCCACGGCCCACACTTTGATAAAATATTCACTTGAGTGTACCTAATAGATTTGTGGTAGAGTATTTAGTAAACGTGATACGTTCACTGTTTCGAATTAAATAGTAATTTTATAACAATTGATGTGCCTAAGTGTAATACTCTATGTAAATGTATATATAATTGTATTTATTGCAAGTCTATACTGTATGTCTGTACGCGGGCTTTCGCCGCGTACGTATCTAACGCTATAGTATAATTCTGGCGCATACTGAGACAATAACTTATTTGCTACATTCAGTTTTTGTTTTTATGTACAACTGCGCTTGTTCTGTTTATTGTATGAGTTCCGATGTTTGTTTTTGTAAGATGCAGCGCAGGCTGACCGAGTCTAACTGGATTGGCGACAAACAGCAGCTTTAGAACTTTGACCATCACTGCATTAATCGGACGTCCGCGCATATCCATGAGTAAGGAAGTGCTCCGAGGAGAGCACTTTTGTAAGAAACACATGAAGGCTGTTAATGTCGCATATTACACGCGACGTGCGGTTATCGTTACACCAATGAGCATATTACTCAAGCACTAAGGCTCTGTTCGCACGCGTCTCCAGAAGCAAAATTCAAATGAAGCAACGTGGGACATCTCGTCACACGATGGCGTAAAAAATCGCCGTCGTGTGTACAGATAACTCTATAACAGTTTCAACACGTGTTAATCTCATGCGAACAGGGCTCTAGAGAGAGATGATGAGATTGATATTCTTGCCGCCGCCACTCCATCGGTCTGCGCTTATCTAAAAGATAAATTACAATAGGTAGAAACATTTTAAAGCTTCCTGTGTCACTTTAATATCGATGTACTGACTAGCCGGTAGGTTTTCTATCTGTAGCGTTTATTTCCCCCACAATGCTATGGTCACGTAGAACTGTTAAAGTTAGATAAGATTTAACAAATGTTTATAGCACGCTACAGAACTATGCATCACCATTTATATGGATAGTTAATTTGTATCGCGCCGAGGCGTAGCGGCCCCGGCGCCTCTTGTATTCTCGCTCATATTCGCCGTGTACACGATTATGATGGGTGTCGGTAGTGGTGTAGACTTGATTGTGATATCAGTAAACATTTTCATACGAGCATCCAATGACTGTTTCATTTACCTTTCCTAAAGCTCGACTGCAGACTCTGCGAAACTTTATATCAGATGCCATATATATCTGTTCTAGCCCTACCCTACACGGGATCTCTACGGTGACCGGAAGTATTGCTCCATCATCATCCACTTATGCGGTGGATTGAGTGGCAGCCTGCGAATTCTGGCTTCTATAAGCGACTTGTCTCAGGAGTGACGTAAAGTGTTTGTAGTGGATTTACTGTTAGTAACATACACTAGTCACTACTTACTGTGAGTAATATACACGAGACACTACTTACTGTGAGTAATATACACTAGTCACTACTTACTGTGAGTAATATACACTAGTCACTACTTACTGTGAGTAATATACACTAGTCACTACTTACTGTAATATACACTAGTCACTACTTACTGTGAGTAATATACACTAGTCACTACTTACGTACCACTACAAAGGTATCTCGAGGACGCCGTGTACTGGATGTCTACATAAGAGTTAAGTGATCACAGGCACTGCTGAGACTGCTTTGCAGCAGAATCGGGCACTTCTCAGCATACACTATTATGTACGCACGTGGTGTTGCCAGCCATGTGTGGGCCCGATTCAGATCGGCATGTTACAAAAATTTTAGTTTTTTGCTCGTCGGTTTGTAGTATCCTTCATCTCGGAACAAGCTACGTTGACCTACGAAAGTAGGAAAACCATCTTCTGGGATGTACGAAGTCGGGCATCGAACCAGGACCTCTGTCTCCTCGCGTGGCTCGGAGCCCGTGCTCGTGCGTGTTATAAATTATGCAGTATGTTATATCGATCTCCACTCGATGCATGTGGGACCTCGCAGCTCATACATTAGGTGCTCCTTAAATTGCCAACACACAGCGCTTGTTCTAGCATGTGGCAGATCCACTATAACACCCCACCATGGTCAAGCCCCGGCGAAACCAATTGAACCGAGGAAGATGCTCATTGTACCCCTCTTATAAGATGGGACATAAAACAACTGAAGGCGGCGCTTTTGCGCACGGGGCAAGGGGCGTGGATGGGAACATCATCGCACTGCACTGTCCCAAAGTTGGCCGGGTTGTCCTGTGGTACGGGGCAACCCTGCTGTGGAGGAGGCGTCGGTTCCTTGGGGGATGGACTGGCCGTCGAGGTGCCCGGATGATTTGTTGTTCCGCGACACCTCAACAAAGACGGCACTGATGGCACTCGCGGTGGTTTTTACGGGTATTCGGCACTATAAAGTGCCGCGAGCCCCACGCACACCACTGGAACCCAGGGCCGCTGAAAGCGCGTAAAAGCGTTTCCCTGCGACAACAAAAAAAAATGTGCACACTATAACACGGCAGCGTTATGGTCAGGAGGTGAAAAGAAACAACAAGTAGTGAAATAAGCTTTTTTAAACTAATTTTAAGTTTTACACATTACACAGTAAAATATATGGTTCCGGACACATTATTTAAACAATTTACAAAAACATCCATCGAATAGGGGGATTGTTGGTGTGCATGTGTGTGTGTGTGTGTGTGTGTGTGCGTGTGTGTGTGTGTGTGTGCGTGCGTGCGTGTGTGTGTGTGTGCGTGTGTGTGTGTGTGCGTGTGTGTGTGTGTGTGTGTGCGTGTGTGTGTGTGTGCGTGTGTGTGTGTGTGTATGTGTTCGTGTGTGAGACACAATGAAGATAATGTTTGCATGTGGAGCTCGTAACTTGTGTGTATCCCTTGTGACGGACGCGAGTGCAGCCCCGTACCGACATGAGTAAATACACGTCGAGTGCAGTATGTACAGTGCAGTCGAGTACGGCGGTAACACTAATGTATAACAAAATAAAATTATATTTGATGTATTAAATTATTTCTCATACTCATATCGCCTTTCTAAATATAGTTTTATTATTTTATGTTATAAAAAATTTAAAATGTTTGGATAGTACTCTAATTGTTAAAAATATATTGTTACGTGCTTACAAAAAGTCCAACTTTAAAGTGTCTCAACAGGGATACTATCTGTGTAGTCACTCGTAAGCAACTGTTAGATATACACACGACACTGCGTACAGTATAATGCTTTGAGATCATAATTAATACATCACAGGTGAAAGAAAAATTAAAATTACTGCTTTCTCGTGTTTTTCAAATTTCCCAACACTTCACAGATTCAATACCTTTCCGAACAGACAGACTTAACAAAGTCCGTGTAGAAATTTTCAAACAATAAAATTATATCAAACACTTAGTGATCTTCATGACAAAAGCTTTAAAATTTTAGTTTTCAAATATTTGTCTGAAAAATTAAATTTTCTGGCAACTATTTGTAATCATTAAAAATGTTCCAAGTTGTTTAAAAACAGTTTTTATATTTAAAAATCTTACATTCATACAGAAAAAAAATGTTTTACAATTTACGCTCCGAATAATCTAGTAGGAAATTAATTCATTTTGCAATTAGAAGTCAATTCACAGAACACGAAGGCGGTGCGAGTGAGCGAGTAGTCATATTAAAACGTCTGTACAAAAGATCACACATAAACACAATTCATAAATTCAAGAACAAAGTCAATTCTCAAGAAACAAATGATAAAGTAAACGAACCTTCTAATGATTATGAGCTGCGGGAGCTCGTGCAGGAGTCAACCGTCAAGTTTGTCAAACTCTGAATTCATTTAATGTCGTCTTCAGTCAGACCAACCGAGAGCAAACTTTGGCAGGGCGTCCCGCAGCCACGGCGCCCCACACGGATGTGGAAGACGTGGCCAGGACTCAGTTAAAACCTAAAAATGATACGAATGATGAAGATGTCTTTTACGACCCGACTGCGGCCCGACCTAAACTGATGCGAAGTAATTTGTACTTTAAAGGGCCGCAGTCATGTAAGTTATCTTATTATTTAATGACTCAAGTTTGCCCCAAATCATTTATTAGATATCCAATGAAAACAATAATTAATATAATTAAAAATATAAATCCATTAAAATGTAATAACAAAACAAATATACTAAGAATTTGTGAGTGTATCAACTCTTAAACACAAATACTCAATTCAAATAATATTCAGTTTCATTATACTCGTATGTGCAATTCTTCGTTCGCCGACAATCTCTTAGCTATTCAGCTAGGAGTGCTTGAGTATTTGTATTTTATCTAACGCTAACTGGGATTTAAAGTATAATAATACAGAAATATTTATCTCGTGTAATCGTTAGCAATTATCTTGCGTTAGCAAAATAATTGTTAGCGATTTTTTATAAAAAAAACGCATCAAAAATGCTCGCATGTTAACGAAAATGTAATTTTCCCTTCAGCAAATTAACATTTTTAAGGCGTTAAGCTGTTGTGACCTTGTTGTGTCCAAGGAACCCTAGGGGAATTGATAGATTATTAAATATCGTCTTACTGGCTAACCTACCGCTAAACCTAATATAACTTAATTAAACTATTTGTCAAAGAGATCATTATACACTTATAATTAATTGTCACATTAAAATATATTACCCGGGGGTGTAGACTATATGTAGGACTTTAGAAATGTTAGAGTTGAGCCAAACGAAAGTGGAAACAGTTGTGATGCCTTTAGAGAATGCCGGAGCTGTTATGACATACTTGGAACTACCCTACAAATTATTAAACATTATTATAAGATTGTGCGACGTACGCCGTGACAATAGAAATAAATTAAGAGATATAATAAATTGCCTTATAACGAGCCCGCGTTGAACATGATAACTAACTATAAACCTCGCACATGATCGGAGAGTACCGGCGTGCCACGCAACACTGTCGCCGCGTTTACACTCAGCCGACGTGAGGCTCCTGCCTGTGAACACACGCGCATACCGCCGCCACTGCCGCTTGTGCTGCTCGGCGCTTCAACGTCGCAGTCGCTGCCGGAGCAAGGAGCAGCTGCATGGGCTAAATGTAAACGCAGTATTTCAGTCGAGAGCTGCCTCAAACGTTGCATCACGGTGTTCTGTAAGCAGGATGTCCGAGGATGCCGAAGCCTAGCTGGTGCGCTTGAAAGGTTGCGCGAGTCTCGCTACCTTCGGAGGACGGATGTGCGCTCCGTGCCCACACTCGTGCTTGTGCTTGTGCGCTGGGGACTTCTTACCGCTGTTTGATAAGCGCTTACGTGGTTTCAGGAAATCTGGAAAATGAAGAATAAAATTGTAAAAAAAAATTGTCGTTAGTCTGTCATTTTGAAGAAGATTTATGGCATCATTACAGAAATGCGGCCAAATCACCTGCGACCTCTACTGCGGTAAGCTAGAAGACTAACAGACTGCTGAAGAACTACAGACAGTCCTAGTGGTGGGGATCTCTATAGACGTCGGTAGCCATCTTTACTATCACTATAGACGTCGGTAGCCATCTTTACTATCACTATAATTATTAATTGTCCCTACCATTAACTTTTTAAATCGTCTTTGCCGTTAATATAATTATAACACATTATTTATACTGAAAGTGGAAAAAATATGTATAAAATAATGATGAAGGGCTTAATATCACATTTAGTTAACATACCACACACTTCTTGGGAACTCCACTCTAAGACAGGTGGTGAAAATAAAATTATTTTGGAATCTAAGTCATAAAACAGAAAAATCGAAGGATTATTGTGCTCGACAATAAAATTTAAGAAAGGGTGACGCAGTCCTAAAAATTGCTTGTGAAATCTAATTCTAAGGCGGGGTTGCAACGAAGTATAGCCGAAGTTTTACGATCTAAACTGGAAGTACGTTAAAATGGCCCTTACAGTTGACATTTTTACGATTCCATGCCAGGGACAAGGAAAAAAGTCGCTCTAGCGAACTCAAAAACACTAAACCTTACTGATAAATGACGCGGCAACGCCCTTTGGGACCATTTCGAATTTTGAAAAAATATATCGCTTAGAAACATAAAAGTTTTATGACGTTTTTACTACTCTTTAATCTGCGTACAATGGAGACACCGGCCCTGGCTCCTATGAGAACACTGAGCACGTACATGAGCCGACGCCACCGACGCGCTGCAGGCTGAAGAGGATTGTATGAATGAGCCAAACAACAAAATCGAATAAATAAACCATTTTATACAGCAATAACTTCAGTGATCGGGATGATTCAATTTAAACACGTAATCGTGTCGAAAGTAAATCAGCGAATTTTTCGCAGCTAATGATCTGATGACAGTCTGTAGTAACTTGTAATGTAATGATAATGAAGTCAATCTGAATTTTACATCCTTTTGTTGTCATAGAATAACTGCAACTGCGAAAGTACATTTACAAGTTTGCAGTCGGAGTAGAAAGATTGTGTGTATGTGCATCAATGTGGTAACAATAATACGTAGACGTCATTTCCAATAATTTTAAATATAAATAACATAAAATTTTTGTACGTTTGAAAAGAATTCGGCATTTGATAATGTATACGACCTTGGTATTGCGTCGCCAAGGAAACGGCTCGATATTACCTACCGAGAACCGATGGCACCACTATAATAACATGATCGTTTTTAAGTGAATCACAGCAAAAAGTTTTCTGGCGTCGGCTTGTGCAGTCGGGAACTATGTCAATGACGTAATGGGCCTCAAGGCCGGCGAGGCGCACCGTTCATAGTGATTTCCCGCCAAATTCGGACACGTGGACTCTAGTCATGAATAAGAATATCGTCTTCTCGGAATAATCTTACAACAATGTACATACTTTTTATTTATTTATGATAATGAGAGGGAGAAGACTATATTTTTAATATTTTAGCCAAATAAAAGTTACATGCCTATACGAGTCAGCAAAATTGGATGATTTCGCAATCATGTGGCTGTTTAAAAATCTACGACATAAACGTGTTGCGAATATTACAACCTCAAAAAAACAAAGATTATTAAAGTAATCATAATGACTATTATATTAAAGTAATACTAATACCTATTACGTATAAAACCATTGAAATGCAACAACGTTTCAAAATAATTAGCTTGGTTACTTTCACAATATTTCGTAATTGAATGTTTCCCGCCAAATATTCAATGAAGCGTTTCGCGCCCATTATCTTGCGAGGTATTGCCCGACCGAATTGGAAATAGAGTAGGCGATGTTTCGTTTTGTGTGCGTGATTGTAAATACGTTTAGCTGGGTTATATCCTTGGATCGGGCTCGCGTAAACATGCGGGCGTGTGCGTAAACAAAATGGCCTTGAATAAAGCGCGTGCGGCAAACGTGGCTTCTGTTCAACTCGCGCTTATTCTCGCTACCGACTGCCGAGCACCGCGTCCAGAGACACTATCAGGCGTTTTATCACTTCACAGTTCATACCAGCCGCTTATAAATTACGTTGTATTGGAAGATTTCCAAAACGTGAATAAATGTATAGAGATAAGAAGTTACCTAACCTTCACATGATTAGATAGTCGTGGTTAAATAACACATCCGCGTAAAGCATAAAAATAGGCTAATAATAAAATCCTTAATAACATAAAAAATCGACGAACCTAGAACCTATTCACGTACAAACTAATAACATCGCATAGCTTAGGACCGATTTAAAAATATTCATATGAAATCTCCCGCATACGCATTACGCAGACGAGCAGTCGCTACCGACTAGCGAGCTACGGCTATAGCTGCGAGTTCATTTGAGTTGCCAAAGTGGCTCGGTTATTTCGGGCGACCTAAATATCTGCCCGCGGCGATTGCTCGAAGCATTCAACTTGCCTCACGACGCGCCTCGGCCTATGAATAATGTTTTCATATACCTACTTATTTTAATTTCATTTGTAAACTTCCAAAATTATTGAGACCTGGTGTGGGATAAGGCATTGAAACCGCCACGGATTGCAATAACAATTTTAGAAATTTAGTTGAAGCAAACGGCGGAACAATAATATAGAATCCTGCTCAAAAGATCTTCCGTTCGTTTTATATATTGTCGATTTACATTTAAAGACAGACAATCTAAAAAATTGCAATTGTATTTTTCAATGTGTGTCTCAACTGTGGCTCGAATGCAGTGCACGTCAAGGTATTGAAGGCCGTGTCTGACAGACATGCATCCGCTGCACCCGAGCGGAATCTCTGATGCTTTGTACTTTAAAAAAATAAAGGATAGTGTAAATCGACAAGATACGTGAAGGTTCCATCCTGGGATGTATCAAATTAACGTTTTTTAGTCACGCTTCCCTCACATCTACATGACCGGGGGCTATTTCCACGTTATGCCACAAAAAATTAAGTACAACCCGGGAATAAATAATGAAGTGATGAGTGAAGAGAGGACACGAGTAGTTAGATTTTTATATTTTGTGGCATCACAAAAGCGAACAGAAAATTTCGTGGAGATAATCTCTCCGGCCGTTTTAGGAAATCTATAGCAATTTTGTAAAGAATAAAGCAGACCACATCGTGCCACTCGATTGTACACATGCTGTCCAAATGTCGGCCTCAAAGACCCCAAGAATGAAAGGAAAGAACTTACGTATTGTGAGTAAAGCATCTGTAATTGAACATATTGCGAAATGACAGTAATCAAGTCAGCAAAGGCCGAGGCGGCACACAAATAAAAAGGAAACATCCGTGGACGATTTAACAAATATTTGTAACAATCCGTCGGCGCAGGACTGGTTCTGATGACGTATAGCTTCCAAACAAGTCTGAACTTGATCGAGCGCGTCCCGAGCTCGCTACACGTAATCTTGTTTGTATATACCATAGTGATTGTGGGGGGAAAGGGGGATAAAAAACGGGCGCGGATTTAGCAGGCGTGGGCGACTGCGGTCCGCATCAAACAGGTTACTTGGCTCGGTGCTCTAGCGCACGCTGGGATGAATTTTATTTTTTTACCAGGGCTACACAATCATTAGGTATTAAAGGGACCGTAACAACTGTTCAACAATTTATCTTATTGCTAAACATACAATTTGTAAGGTCCTTAACCTTTATTAGAAAACAAAGGTAATAAATTATAAAATTAACAAATATGTCATTATTCAATTTCTCTTATGTTCTACTAACTAGAAATAGGTCAGTTTAAGCGCAGAAAGAAGTCCTAGGGAGGGACTATCAAGTAGAGGCGTTAACCACAATCGAACGAAGGCGGCGTGCGTAGCTAAGTAACACAAGTTGCGACGTGGATTGGTATGCCATTCAGCCGTACCCTAAAAGGAAACAGAATTGTTACAACGTGGACAGCGAAACAGGATTGCTACTCGCTTGCATTGTCATTACGAACCAGTTCCGAAATATTCAGGTCAAGTGAAAGGCGACACGATGTCAAAACACTGCCTAATAGCGGACATACTTCATAACATAAGCGACGCTTCGCCGGCTGTAACAGCCGGACTAGTAAATACATTAGGTATCTACTATTAGCAGCCCTATAGCCGGCGCGCGTCTGAAAAGAGGCAACAAAAACGTATCCTCCGAGCACGAGTGTTCGTATAAGCGTAAGCGCCGTATATATGGCTGTTCCACCCGGCTACTGGTTTTAGCTGTTAACCTAAACAAATAAGTGACAAGCAGGTAGCGTATTGTGTCCCTCCAAACATTGTTCAATATTATCTGATATCGTTTATTTAAATTGCGGTCCACGAATGTTTTGTTACGACTACTTCACATTGATAACATTTCTAAACAAGTGTGACAGATAACGTACAATACAGATATAAAACTGATGTCCGGTGTTAAGCACCAGCTGGCTTCCAAATTTGTACATTGAAAATATTACAAACATTTCCACAATGCTATAATATACACTGTATGCAGGGTCTAAAGCTAAAGAAAACAATCATAAATTTTATGTTAGGATTGGTTCGAACGTAAGATAGGATCCAATCAAAACCTATCATATTACGTAAGATAATTTTTTAAATTTGGTTTCATGTTTTTAGGTCGTTATATTAAATATACAATATTCGTTAGTTAGGACTACTTTTAATTTATATATATATATAGAGAGAGAGAGAGAGAGAGAGAGAGAGAGAGAAGTTTTATGGAATTTAGCTTAACCATCTGCTAGTGCTTTAATACTCGTATTCCCATAAATAAAAACGACACTGTTAAAATAGTATTGCAATGACAGCTCGTGTGTCCAGTGTCACTCAAACACGTTTTGCCAGGTCTGTGTTTTCTAATGCACCTGACAAAAACCCTATGTGATTGACGTGTCCAATGTTAAATGCCACGCGTGTCGATTCTAAGAGCGAAACTTATAATTTACTATACGGAAGTACGCAGTAGTACAAAGGAAAGGACCTATACACAAAACGTAAAAAGTGCATTCATTACAATGTTCTATTTGTTTTATACATAAGTATATAATATGTTGTGACTTAGACAAAGAACCGTAATTGTAGATAAACGATGCAAATAAGATGCGAGTGGAAGCTATTGGTAGGCCTGATATATTTTAAAAGATTCAGCTTAGAAAGATTTACAATGTTAGTAACATTGTAAAAAACCTGGGGAACCACAACCAAATTAATATCTCAAGGCATAACCGATCCCAAGTGAACACAACACCGTCTAAATCCAAGTAATATTTAACGTTGCCGGTAGGCCGTGATTGGATCCGATAGTGCAGAAACTAGAAACTGTTGTCTGTAACGTAATTGTGAAAGTAAGTGAGAAGGAAACCATTGTTGCGTAGCCGACGAGAATAAGTGCAGTCGTGATTATGGGCTCGTGCGTTGTGCGATAAGAGTACCTTTGGTATATCTTTAGGACATTTATTGGATACAAAAGTGAATTTCAAAGCTTTAATTATGTTACAAACCATTTTTTTATTGTATAACAAACGAAACGTCGGTATCTTTTGTTGACTACCGACGCCTATAAACATGTGCTGAACCAGAGGTTACGCAGATACGTTTCCTTGCTTTTCACCTTATCTCAATATGTTCCCAAAGATTTTACGAAACGTCACTGGTTAAGTTAGTATGATGTGAGCAAGAGCTGAACCAGTGTTGGCGGCCCAATTGTACTGTCTACAACATAACAGTTACAATTGTACTGTAATAGTGTACTCTGTCGCTCGCGCATTAAGACACGAGGAAGTCTATGAGAATTAACTTCATAGCGGAGCGGAACAGACAACAGCAGATGGCTAACGCATTGAATCCGCAAGATGTGTTTGTAATGACTTCGCCTAGTTACATCACAACTTTCTTAATTAAGTATATTGCATTATTATTATCAGAAAGTGTTGTGTGTGGAATCCGACGTGGTTTGTTAATAAAAATTATGAATGTGCAGTGAAATAGTAAGATGCAATTTAAAGGATTTGAGAAAAGAGTAACAAAAATAAGTTATTTTAATGTATGTCTGCACTAGTCGGGTTTCTAATGACATCTCTGTGTTAATGTCACTATAAATATCGATATAAGTATGTTTATACCAGATATATATGATCAATGTATCCGAAACTTTTTGCCTGTACACTAAATCACCGTTTGTCAAAATAATCATTGTAAATGTTCAGTTGATCCGAGTGATGCATTGGATAACATGGCACATATGAAAGAGCGAGCCAAAAAAGTAATTTGTTTTAATATATACAGACAAATGTACCGGTTCAGTGACACTGGATTACCTGCACATTATCTAACCTGTCCGATCAATCAAGTGGCATTTTATATGAGCGGTATAAGCTAGACATTCTAGATAGCCTAGCATTTTGAGAAAAAAATGCCCGCCAAGGTATTTTAGATCACACAATTAATTGGTACCTACCACATATAAATTTATGATAAGCTTTTTGACTCTGTTGCTGGCGAAACTAAAAAATAAATTTGACTAAATTTGTAAATTCAGCAACCTCGTAGTTATGATGAGTCGAGACAACCACTCGTAATACATTGAAGGATATTCTTTAACAAAATTATAAAAAACATTTTATCAACACTGCTATGAACGCTATCGACTACTGACTCGAGCGGTTAGTCTCTAATTGTTATCATTTATATTCCCTTCACGTCTGTCATCTCTGTCGGTTCCTATCTCTTCTGAGAACACATCTGTTCCTCTGTTTTTATCTAGACTTATATGTGAGCTATACGGGTGTTTCTAGTTTACCAAGTTCATTAACCTCATACTAGTTAAGACAAGCAGGTGTCGTCGATCTAGGATATAACGCTCCGCCGTCGAGTTACTGATTATAATTACTTGTTCGGATTAAAAGAGATGCATTGCAAGTTACCATGTAGCTATTTAATGGTCCATTATAGATGTTTCTTCGCTAGATAAAACCAAAAAGGCCTTCAAAGTACTTCCTGCATAAGTAAACAGCACATAACTTCAGTGACGTAATCATTATCAACAACATTGCTAGTCGTAAGGACGGGTGGTCAGTCTGTACGTGAAAAAAGAACACCACAGGGTATTTTTATGAGCAATAAGTTTGGACTTCATATCAAGAGTATAATAGAGAAGTGTGTAGACGTAAATTAGAAACTCAGAAAGATGAGATTCAGAAGTTTGTATTATCCGTTGGCGAGTGTGTTATGACTAAGTGGAAGAGCAAACGCACCCCAATAAAGGAATAAAGTGCGGTGGCGGCAAGATCAAACGGCGCTTGCGCATATCCAGCCTCCATTATCGGCCACTTGAAATATCGTAGATGGTTCTCATTTAAAACCAGCTACCGGATAAATATCTTTATAACGTTTGATTTTTTTTAAACATTCCCCGGCCTGGAGCTAATTTACGCTTGATCGTTAAGGTTCCAATGTTCAACAAATAATGCTCTGGTATTTTTATGGTTATAATTTTCGGAAGCCTTGTTGTTCCTTTATGGGATTTGTTATTGATTTAAATGGGCTATAGTTTTTGTTATAGAACGCTAAGTATAATTTATTTTAATCTAATAACGTCCATTTAGATTTAGTGTAATTCATGAGAACTGGGATCAGATAATTTGATATCCAATTATAATAACAAAATAACATTTTTGCATATCAAGTGGTGAGTTTATATTATGAGTAGTGTGCGGTACCCGTCGGCTGTGGCAATTGTCCTTGTAACTGCTGGCGGACATCTAAATAGAGCGTTTAAGAGCGGGATTACAAAACAACCGCCACCCCAAATATGCACGATTTAACTTGAGACGCGAATTCGTTATACACGGAGACTTATGAGAAAGATCTATGAACCTGTTGTACATTAGCATAGCACCGGCTATTGTGCATTATAATCCACATTCATGGGTAAACACACACCATTCTTTGTGCCTATTGTTAGTGAAATACTTAGCAGCTTCGCCCCTCTGATCCTGTCCATTGTGCGAGATGATGCTCTCACAATCTCAGAGGTCACTCTGGTGAGGTCATCGCAGACCCATGTTTACATCGGTGGTTCAGCTTCCACTCACAATGGTACAAACCCTGAACAATGGGATGGACAATGGCGACATTGTTCTTAAGCTACCGTTTTGTCCGTTATCAAAGGAGTTATTGATCTTATTGTGCCATCGATTTATGTGACTCCTGTTGCAGGAGCCTGAGAAAACTTGCGTGTCTCCAACGGTTACGATCCTCAATGCTGTTCAATTTGCTGCGATAGATTTTTCTCAGAACGGTATGCGATCGTGCGTTTCAAGTCTACATTTTACTTTTAATTAGACTTATTACGGCGCACGGCGTGGGAATGGTCTACAACAAATTTCGTAAGCGTGCTATAAAAGTCGAATTTGAACAATGCAACTAGTCCTATAGGTTAGGCCCGCTATGCTGCTTTAAAATTAGTTTCTAGTGAATTATTGGGGTAATATCGAAGGTTCACACGTCCGTGAATACGTAAACGAAGGCACAACGAAGTAGAGTGTGTTTTGTGATAGTTTTCTCTGAGCTGGTTCGGTGGCAGTGATTTGTGTTATGGTTGACATAAAGTGGTCGCGGTCGGCGTACTCGCTTTATTGCGTTTCGGTCTGCAGCGCTGATTTTGCAAACACATATTGCACCCGACGTTCTCTGAGGCCCCAGCTACCCTACTAATAGCCAATTTCTTTCCTTCGACTGCTGTTCATTGGTCCTTTGGTATATTTGTACAATTGATATTCACTTCGAGCAGTACAACGTAGGTTTGAATGTATATTTTAATAAGTTAATAATAAAATAATAATTAATAAGACTTAACGACAGACACAATTACCCACATTAAAAATGAAAATCATCTATTTGTGTTGGACTGTGTTAGTGTCGCTGAAGGTTACGATTGGTGCTAAATGAGTGTTGTTTGTCAAGATTAGTTTTATTTACTTGCTTTACTATCGACATTTAAAAACGGCGTCAGTTTGGAAACTCGTAAGATGTGATCACATGTCACTGATCACCGGCTCCTAGGGCTGCAGTCTAGTCTAGTCAAAATTGCTAAAGTTTTTTTTAGAATCATGGGCGAAACAAAAAAAAAAACAATTTAATTTTAAAATTTTAAAGGACCTATTGCTATGTACATGTTAATTTTAAAAGCATTTATTTATTTAAATAATTGATTATCTATTTACTTATTTTTTGGCGCCACGTGCGCTGGCTATACGATTTTAAAAATGCGACGTTATTTTATGTTTTTTAATAAATTATTTCTATTTCCTCCGGACCCTGGCATCAAACGAAAAGTCTGGACAATCCAGACCACCTGGCACCTAACTGGGACGTGGGCACCATTTGGCGAGTGTGGTTGTGGTTACTCAGTCAGTATAATGTGTGTAGTGGTTTAGAAGTCCGGGCTGCGGCCGCACGCCGCATCTGCTGCAGATTAGCTCACGTATTAAATTGCACGCGCTGTCCTATTAATGACTTCACGTCCAAAACAAGGGCATCAAGACCACCTCAGTGTCACACTTGGGCTTTGTCATAAATATCAGTAAACATGGCATAGTCACAACAGAACAAGTCGTACGAAATACTGGCACAGAAGTAAAAAAATAAACGAGAGAATTTAAAATATAAAATCATACATTTTTCAAAATAAAAAAAAATATTGCTGGTAACAATTCTTCATGTAACGTTTTTTTTATTACATTACATGAAGAAGCGTTTAACAATCAGATTATGCACCGGTCAATTTTTACGCCTAGGTACACCTACTGTAAATTATTCCCTAATAGAACTAATGTAAGGTAACGCGTAGTTGTTTTCAAAACTCATAATGTAGTCCTTTTCCGAGCGAGATAAATGATGTAACTTATTTGTATTGTATTCAGATATGCAAATCATTTCTTATGGCTCTCGTTTATTCGGTAGCGTAGTCGAAACGTTATTATAGAATTTAGATTTGTGTTAGATAAGGACCGCCTACCGAGACTTCATATTCTAAATGTTTACAAGATTTTTGTCGCTTTTTATTTTATTCCCTTTTTAGTCACTCAAAATTGTTATCGTAATACCAAAATATTTTAAAGACATTTTCAACATAAATTTGCAATTACTGATGATATTATTTTGTCTTATTATTACATTATTGTTAATTGTAAAAATAATATACATGTAATTATTTGCCATTACAGATAATTCAAAAGTACGTAGGGGGGGGGGGGGATTGCAGAAATCATTCTGAGGAATAAAATAAGATGTACCTAAATTAAAGACAACATGGGGTAACTACCAGGGAAGTGGCGAGTGTGTGCGTGTGTAGGTATCTAAAGATAACATCGCAAATAATTTGTATATATCTCGGATGTTGCGTCCGTCCTTTAGTATTACGGTTTAGCCTAGTCTCTGCCCGCGACTTTATTTGCGCGAGAGCATCCTTAAAAATATCTATTGTTTTTATCATCAATCATTATTTCAGATCGTAACCTAAAAACGAAATGTGCCAAATAAAAAAAGACTGAAAAATTTGGTTTAAACAAACCCGTTGATCGTTGTAGGGTGATTGGATAACCAACATCCACAGTCCATCCAAACTCTAAGTACAGGTTTGACGTTTTGTATGACGAGCTACATGCCGATGGACTCGTGTGAAAACACCGGGGTGGCTTGTGACGAGTCGAGTCCAGGACGGACGGGGGTCAGACATAAACTCGATTGGTCAAGCCTTGCCGTGTAATGAGTCTATGTTGAGAAAAGGAATTATGAATATGGGTCAGCGGCGGCTTGGGAAAGGAAATGCGATTACGTTGTTTGAATAGACGTTGAAAGTTTTTATTAGTTTCATTTTATTGTTCATAACGCTCGTGTAGTGTTTTATATATCCCCTGGCAGAGCCGATAATGTTCTACAGTTTATAACTAAGTTCTATATTTACTTTTTTTCGGAGCTGAATTAATGCTTTGGAAGTGAAGACAAGTCCAACACAGCTTCATCGGATTGCTACGAGTGCTCGTCGGGCGGCGGGCCTAGGTATAGGGTGCAAAAAGGTACCGAACCCCCCCCCCCGCATATGGGAGAGTTGCATCCAGGTATGAGCGTATTTCTAATAGTTACTTTAACTATTATTATCATGGTCAGCTCTGCTGTTAGGGGGCAGCTATGCCAGCTATTGGCCTAGGCGCTGACGTAACGTTTGGCTCAGGGCGCGCGGCAGTCTCAGAATACCTAACCAGTACGGCGTTACTGTTTGAGCTTGACAAATCGCGGGTCGTATTGTTATTGGTCCCGGCAGATCCTTAGATATAAGGATGCCGTTCTGCCGGTTCGTGGACGATCGTGTGTTGTTGTCTGACTGTCTGACGTGTGTCGGGGTGGTAGCGTTTGCTTCACATTCAGCCCCGGGGCGTCGGCGTGTCCCTACACCGGACTAGAAAAAGTAATTTTTACAATACTATTTTGCATAAAAATATTATCATTTTATTTCAATTGAGAGCGAGTTTGGTGAAATTATTCTATATTTTATTAGAAGGCTATTGGATAGTGATTTCCGTCGTTACTATCAGACTGCCGAGTTGTGCCTCAACATGAGTCAGTGTAACAGGAGTCTCGGTTGGGCTGTCCGGTCACACGCCACATGAACAGTGTTAGCGTAGCTCTACGACATGAGTAACGACGCTTCATAATGGGAAAAGAAAAAAAACGATCGTAAAAATAACCGCAAGTAAACGGTCAATGTAGTGATGACGATTATATCATGTAAGGAGATGCGCACAGCAGCCAGCAACTGTCCTCTGGACGCGCCAAGAGACGGCTGAATCAATACGTGTGCAGGTGGCAAGTAACTGTACAAGTACCTTCGCGCCGCAGCCGCACGCGTGCGTCGCAGCACAATCAGTGTAACGGCACTAGATAGCTCTGTGTTTCGGACCCAGTACGCCGGCCGCGCCGGACACTTGGGGGACATCTAAATTACTCGTCAAAAACCTAATAAAACACTTATAAACGTATTACTTTCATAATGAATGAATTATTACTTTATGTAATGTATTGAATTGTTTTGAGGTGAAAATGATGTGTGTAATTTACGCTTGATGCAGTAAATGTGCGTTTTATTTAGAATGTTAATGTTTGTTAACAAAATGTGCACGCGTCACGCACAAACTAAACAGCTTGTTGTACTATCGAACATTTTGAAGAACGTCTCCTATACCAAACTTTTCTACTTACTCGTTGCTTACATGTTCTAAAATTAAATACGTAATTTCATTCCATCGCATTTAGTTTATTTTGTTCCTCCCTAGCACGATGCATACCACCAGATACACTGTCTTTTGGCCCCGTAATACTATAATATATGTACGTGAAACGGTTAGAACAATATACAACTTTTAGGGTTTAATGTATTAATTCGGCTCTCGCGGCCTGTGAGGTTATTAAAACTTACAGGTTCTTTATCGAGGGTCCATTTTGCGATTGTCCCAACGTCCTCTACACTGTCCTCTATCCGATAAGGGTCGCAAACGAGGCATTTGACCTAATAAAGATATTTTACGGATTTTGAGTTCTCCGACTGTATACCCAATCATCGTTGATTTGGGTCGCTTAATAGTACCTAATACACAACGAGAAGCACACAGCACGTCATCAGTGACCGGGCTCCTCGCATGTTTGGCATAGGAACAGATTTGACACTCCACATGAGACACTACACCTGTCCTAATGTATCCAACAAACTGTGTACAATAAGTATTTCAAACTTTTGCATGGCCAATTGAATTCGTCATAATATAAAATTCACCATCGAAATGCTGTTAAATGATATATTTTCAGGTGTTGTCTGTCACGCTGCGCAAGCATAGACCGCGGATAACTCACATTTGTTCCCTTGTAATCCTGTAATTAATTCTCGTTAGGCAAATAACTGTAGTTAATACCAGTTACATAGCGGAGGGACAGACAGCAGCCAGTGTAGTCCCTCGACTGATATTTTGTCACCAGATTATGACGAAAATATTCTTTACCATAGCAGTCTGTATACCAGGTACTGCCAAGTATATAGTCTACCAAGTAATTACAAACGCTACTGCTAAGTGATCTGTTCTTCGGCTCTCTTAAAATGATTTTACCGGAGCAACTGAAATAGGCAATTATTATCCCATGTCTTGCCAGCCGTGAAGTTTTGTGACTTATATGAATATTCAAAGACACCTGACTCGCGTTAGATCGGTGCACACGTCTCGCTGCGGCTGGCGGCAGGCCTCGTGGGAACGCCCTGCAGCTGACCGACCAGTTTCGCGACATATGCAAATTCAGATTCACCAACGAACTGGATTTAGACGCGAGTGCTTAGAATATCATTTTATATTCTTATTTTCATACAACGATTCACTTTTTTTTATATTACAATAACTTTGTTGTTGATTCTATAAATTATATTTAATTATACATTTTGTACAAATTAATTTTGTTTTTAGGGTATAAAAAGGTTAGAATACATAAATTTATTATCATCATCAGCTCGAACCGTCTCACAGCCAAACGGAACCTTATCATTAACGCCCATCTTGGCAACGTGAAGCCATCGGTTGACATAATGATGACGATGCGTACCGCTAACATCGGGGCCAGACGCACACTACCTCACACCCACTGGTAACAATAAGACAAGGAGCACACCATATAATATTCCCACACGCACACGCGGTGCACGCGGTGACGCCTGTAGTGTATCGCATGCAGAATCATTAGCGGACCGCGTCATTTAGCACACATTTCCATTTTTACATTACCCACCGTTTACAACAATCAAAACAATTGCATGAATCCAATGAATGTACACTCTATTGTAGAGTACATACGAGTTGCAATTATCTCATCAAC
Organism: Eumaeus atala; assembly: GCA_017140195.1. Taxonomy (NCBI): domain Eukaryota; kingdom Metazoa; phylum Arthropoda; class Insecta; order Lepidoptera; family Lycaenidae; genus Eumaeus; species Eumaeus atala. Next base: position 73,960 of record JAFELO010000787.1, read on the forward strand.
TCCCTGCTGCGGCAGCATAACGCTTCGATTCTCAAACATAATTACAAGATTACTACATTTGTAATTATTTTATATTTGCATACGACGAAAGTTTAAAGTAACCCATGTCTATTGTGTGTATTCTAACCTGTGAAAATAATAATTATGCTAAACGGTTAACTGCTCAAAGATTAACTTTTTATATTTTAATGAGAGTAAATCTTTGTTCGTACGTGTGAGATAAACTTAGTTAGAAATGTGAGGCTGGTGTTTTACAAATGGACCACAAAATTTTACATAAGTTTTTTTTATACAGTGATTGCTTATCTGTACGATATTTAAGGTGCCTTTCGAGCATTGTATGATTATGTTATTTATTTATGGTTATGTTGGTGTATCTTTGCTTTAGCTAAGGTAACCAAGTTTATTTTATAGATACCGTTATCAGCTAACATCCAAGTAAAATCGATTAGCTACAACTGTTCGAATGCGTTCCAATGTTTGAATTTCGAATTTATTACAATTGTTTTAATATTTAGGCAAAGATAAACCTTAGAAAGTACTTTGTTCATGGTTTTTAAATTAGTTCAATTACTTGACCGGCCAAATGTGTATGTAGCGTGTGTGTTAATTCGAATCATCGGATATATGAATAAGCAACCAGTACAGCGCTAAATAATGGTTGACAAAATCACAGAGCGTGGCCAGTTCCCACAAATTAATAGCTAAAATCTTTTGTACCTATAGGGGAGGGTCGAGGGCTCTCTTAATTAGAATAGTCAAAATATAAGCTGCGATCAGGAAGCATGGGAACCGCTCTCACTTTCATAGGCTCCGTTGGTTTTCGTGTAAAACAAATAGCCCACTTGGCATTCGTTTTTTATACCCTCTACTAGTTTACTCTATATTATGGTGTTCAAATTAAAAATATTAATAATAAAATTATTATTCATCCGGTTAAATTCAAATATTTAATTTTTTTCACTTGTATTGTGGATGGATTGTACATGATATGAGGTATGACGTTAACACAGAAAAAGATTTAACAATGTAGACGTATGTATTCGACTGAAGCTAAGAAATGGTGAGACGAAGCTAACATGGCATATTCACGCAAATATTTACACCATTAGTCACTGATGCACTGAAAATACATTTTGGTAATGTTTCATACCATACGAAACTCTTCAGCGCCGCCCACGCGAAACTGTGCCAGGTAAACGTATAACATGATATATGTTACCATCAGTGCAATGCCGAAGAACCTAATCAGTGTGCGATTGTGCTGATATTTCACTACTTTAATGACGATGTTGCCATAGTTTCCAACAGAAGATTTTGGTTTTGTAAAGTTTGCTCAGTGTGGGAAAGGTGAGCAATGCAGTAGGAACTTGACAATTGTAACATTAGTAGGATCACTGTGTTACTGTAGCTCTATGGTTGCGCCAAATTGCATGTTAGTATTGCATGTTAGTATTGCATGTTAGTATTGCATGTTAGTATTGCATGTTAGTATTGCAAGTACTGGATCGGAGTGCGTATTGGTAAGCGGTGAAACCATTGCGATCAGTCAAGTTCTTCGCCAGTTCAGCCGCGAGCCGTTAGAGGGCAGATTCGCTAGTACATCACTAGGCAGTCCATCACTCGCAACTCTGTCATGCAGACGTGAAGCCGCCACTAGCCGTGTTGCCTGTCTTGAGGACAATTGTGTCAATAGATAACGTAACTGTAGATACTGGAAGTGTTGTGATTAAGATGAATTTATGATACGAGTACAATGTCCAGTCATTGTAATAAGACAAGGATAACTTAGAATTTAGATAGACTAACATTATCGTTTTTTATTTATAGCGTTGAATAAGGATATTTTATGCTTACTTACGTTTCCAAGCAAAACACGCACTTTCTATTTATGACTAGCAGTCAGCAGCATATTATTATTAATATATTTTCACCCTTTCGCCGTCCACCACTGAACTAACGAAAAATTTAAATAAGTAATCATCCACTTCGAAAAAAAAAAAAAATATATATATATATATATATATAAACCACCTCTTTTTGGTTTTTCCTTTCTTTAAATGTTAATAGTTTTTACACGGCTTGAAGTATATTGTTTTATCATCATTAACTATTGTGGTTACCGACGCATTTGAGTTTGTATTCAAAGAAACATCATTGAAAAAAAATGTGGCAACATCTCTTTGTTGCACAGAATTGTGAATTGCACAGAAAAGATTTCTTATACGCGGATTCTTCCTTACAAAGAATCCCGTGCTCGCAAGTTCTTTGACCTTTTCGCTTCTTTAGTGGGTCACTTGCAAAATCCTTTGTGCGGCGTGCACTTTGAATCGACTTAATTCAGCATTGTGCTGGGGTGAGTGCGGCTTTAGGTGTCCCGCACTACTAGTTACGAAACGCACTTGTTCTCATGAGTGTGCTCGAGTATTGGTTATCAGTTAGCACTCATCAGGTGTCGTAAAGAAAGCAATAACCCGGGCAAGTGCGTTTATACAATTTTATCGTTGGAACATCTTGATGCATTGATTTATGAAAAAGCTAGTAACATTTTTTAAAATATATATAACTTGACAAGACTCAGGAATTGAAAGTCCAATGAAAGTGCATTAGATATAATCATGAAGTAAAGCGAGTTCCGTACCTAAACCTAAGCGAGTGTATACTAATTACTTGTCTATCCATCTTGATAAAAAAAAAATTAATATTACAGTATAAGTGGTGGTTATTTATCACCGTATCCAACTGCTGAAGATAGCCAGCGCTCTTGAAATAAGGCCCAGGCTTGAAGGCCAAAAAGGCCGTTCATACACTCCATCAATATAAAACTGTTGCTACTCTCACACACTCATCTAGGCCGGAGGGCGCGCAAGGCCTCCTGTGCCCGTATCTCCTGCGGCAATAGTAATACAAACAGAACAGTGAGGATAAGGGCGGCGCAGCCCCCGCACGTGCGTCTCGTGTACGGCAACTGTTCATCTTGCGACCTACCGCTCTGGCGGTGCCTTCATCGAGCTTATAAGACCCCCTCCAATAAAAAAAATAACTGATGGCTGCTGTCTAAGTAATGGGTAACATAGTGCAAAGTAAATAAAATCAGTAATCACCTGCTCATGTGTTTTTATAGAATGCGAACAGTTAACTTAAGCGATATTACACATTGCTTGTCAATGAATGAGTGGCAGGTGAAAGTAATTTGTTTAGAATTAGGTCGTCACTCCGGTAAGGAGCTCGTGCTTACACGTTCAGTTGTGGCGGTAACAGCGATGGAACAGTGGCCTGTTGACCAATTCATCACCACCAGAGCCTGATTGGAAAGACATATCTTTCCAATTTTTAAGCATATCCACAGTACAAACCTCTAGGGCTCGCAAGTTAGCTTTTACAAAAAAAAAAAATCACCGAGTATGGCACGGTCGGGTAACAACCTTATTCGTTAGACTTGTGTGTCGCTATCATGGTACAGTGAAATAAGTATCGAAATTCAACAGATGGCCAAATGGATAGTGTAACAGGAGCCCACGACTTTTGTTACATTCGTGGTTTCATTTGTACTGAAATTTTATTCTTTATTCATGCTGATAACATTTCAAGTTTGTTCACTTTCACTAACATTTTTTTCTTTCACGGATGAGTACGGTGCGATGCTAGCCTGTATATCAATGATGCCTTTTTTTGCATTGAGTTCGATTTTTAAATTGATACCAAAAACGCTTAGTCATTATAATTATCGCGCCTCCCCAAGCAAATTCATCATTCTGCCCATTATAAACTCAATTAAATCTCATTTACATAACCTATGTACAGCTGGATATTCTATTCTTTCTTAGATGTCACCACCTTTGTCCCCCAGTAACTTACTCTATTGAGAAAGGACAACTTAGAGCAACAATGGCCACGGTTTGACCCCTCGATGACCATGGGACCTTATTTGTGTATTTTGAGCAATAAACAGTGCGTTTTATTAGGATTTTTTTGTATTTAAATAAGAATGGCTGAATGCACATTGTCCGTTGTGCTAGCTCGTGGACTGCAGCGTGCAGGTACGGTTGTTGCATAAATATTAGAAATAAGAGCAGTGTATGGGAATCGCGGGGAGCATTTGGCGGTAAATGTGTATTATTCAAATATGGAACATGTCAAATGCGATAAACTATTTTATGGCCGTATTTAAGCCGTGGAATCATCATTTCCATATAAATATATTTAATATATTGATTTGAGATGGATACGTGTTCGTTTGCCGAGAATTGGAATAAGAAACGAAATATTCATAATCCCTCGCTTGTACTAAACACAGCGTTTCCAAGTCGTAAATGCTTTGAAATCGGCCTCACTTAACGCTTGTTCATATTGTAATTGAGCCTGTAGAATATAGTTTAAGATTATTATTCAGCCTGTGTCTAAATGCATGCCTAAATAACAATAACAAACGCGCCTTAGACGCACACATGCACGTCCACAATAAAAGGATTACAAACAATAATACAATCATTTTTATTCCTTTTTGGTGCGTACGCGCATCCCACTCGTTACGATACACATATAGCTCCGTCCCGTTCTAGAGGTCACTGACCCCACATCTCAGCGAGATTGCATCTAGTGGTAGGGCCAGCATCACTGCAGATTGAACAATTAAAAATATGTAGTTTTTTCTTTCAATATTTTTTATATAACTTTTATCCCACTTTCAATTACGGTGCAGATATAGAATTGCAAAATAACGTTGACCCAGTTAATGGTGATAAGGTAAAATACAATAACATGTTTTCCATTTGATACGTTAAAATAACGTTGCTACTTTTTACATTTACGTTTTATTGCTAAATTTGAAGTAGTGTTCGCTTTTCACAGCATAAGCATCAAGCATCTCATAATATTGACTATGATGGTCTAATTATATTTGCTAGAAGCAAATACAAGTATCCTTGCAGGAGACAAACAGACAAACACAAGTGAAACTTGAAAAAAAAAACGATTAGTTTTACACTTCTTTTTCTTTACTGTACACACTTTTACACAATAATAATCTTTTCCAATAAACGTCATAAGTTTTACTGTTACTTTTATTTGTTGAAGTTGTGCTTAGAGTGCTAATAAATCGTAGTTGAATCGTCTATTAGCAGCTAGTACTAAAGATAAGCATAGAATAATAATTAGATAATTATTATTATTAAGACATCATCCACCGATGTAAAATGTTCATTATTTTTATAGCATATCTAATAAACATTTTGATTAAGAAAGTAAGACTCCAACAGGTTACTAAAACAGTACTAAATATCGAAATAAAAAACAAGTCACAGAAAATCAACGTTGAAGCGTGATCACACATATATTAGTGGACGGTTGTGAAGTACGTTACGTTATTTACGGCGGTGCTACGCCTACTCTACCGTCTCCGTGACGGAAAAAGATCATAACAACTTTTTTGTCGGAAACGAAATCAGTTCGAAACGGAAGATGTGTTGTGATGTTTCTCCCTTTCTGTTGAAAAAGTAATCCTGTACAAATTCTAGGAACGTTAAGCGTTGGCGTGAAGGGTTACTGACAAGTGTAACAAGTTCACAGAAACTTACTTCATATGGAAATGCAATTCTGTTATGTGACAGAGACACCAGCAGTTGCTCTTGACCTCAACACATTAACACTCAGAAGTAATCTGTTCGAAAATAATGTTCTGTCTACTGTCTATTATCACCAACATTTTGGGCCGCACGGAGTATATTTCTACTTAATTATGTAATATCGATAGACATACGGATCTAATAACTAACTATTAAATATAATCAATTTAAGATGATTTCCGTAAAGAGCCGGTTTATGTGCAGCCTAAGCAGCTAGTTTAAGTGGACGGCTAATCGGATGGCGACGATCGTAATTGTTTAAAAGTCCAAGGTGATTATGATAATATTTCGAACGCAACGATAGTGGGTCATTGTGATAAAATGTGATGATTGAAACTGGTGGCACAGTTCTCAGGGAGCCTGCAGATAGCGGGTAACCTATGACCTGAAGACAGCCGGTTTGTGCGTTTCCAAATCCGTAGCTCACTCGTTTTAGCTGTAAGAACATGTTATTTACTAATCGTTGATGTTGACGTGCTCCGGCCCAGATAACTGCGGGTGCCGCAGCCAAGGTTTGATAAGAAACTTTCAGAGCTGCGGCCGATTTCATTATTTTTACATTTCCCACGTTTGGGTTACTTTCTACTAAAGATAGATATTATTACTGACAGGTATACCAAATAAGGAGCAAACTTATCAGTTTTAACGGTGTTTATTGTGAAGCACCAATCACATTTACCTTCGAAATATATTTTTATTAAATAATTTTGTTTTATAACAGTGAACTAGTGAAAGTAAATTTCTTTTCTATGAATGCAGTAACTAAGACTCACTAACTACAACGCCTAACACAAAATAGCAGCAACATGCAAGTTATCTTGTTTACTGAATGTACGCTAACTGAGCTATCGAGTACTTTCTGTTGGTATTCAGTCCGACTTCGGTTACGAGTCAACTATCATTTACATAACGGTTTTCGGGCCGCAGTGGCCCTCGCTCTGTTTACATGATATTTTTTCTGTTTATTTTAGATTTATTCTCATGTACAATTGTTGAATCGATTTAGTAGAAATATTTTACAATTGCATTAAACTTATCATCACGAACACGGCATATAACAAGAAAGGCTAGAACTTTTGCTAAGCTGGCAGCTGCAGGCCGAAGTGGCTGCTCTACTATTGCGGTTTTCACAGCAAGTAAATGGAAAACACGGAAGATGCTAAACTCCAGGTTAGTCAACTTGCACAGCACTCAACTTTCACCAGTAAGTCTACTCTTGTACTAAAGTGTTCGGCTAGCCCGTGTATCGACGCTGACATCACCTCGAGAATGTTATCAGTGCTACAATCACCGCATGCACAAGACGGTTATCCCTCCACTAGTACAGCATTTATCAACAGAACAAGTAGCTTTTGTCCGCGATTTCGTACGCTTAATGTTACCTATCTTTAATTCCAAGTGACGTGTAAAGATGAAAATGTAAAATAATTTAGTTACTGTGTTACTGTGAAATTCGCATTAAATTTCAAAGACAGAAAAAATTATCAACAACAACTCTGTAGATGGTTTTCTTTAATGTCTTTAAAAGGGTTCCAGATACGGGTATGTAACACAGCTTATAAATAAAGACCAGCGAGTAATGAGGTATTCGTGTAGTGTGGCAGTTACGGGCCTAGTTGTAGGATGCAGGCTACTCGACTACACGGCTTGTAGTACTTGACCCGAAAACGTATTTCTCACGGGCTCGCCACTACTAATCGATTGATTTGAGATAAACGTTAAAAACGTTATACGATCGATTGTTTACAAATAATCACTTCGATCTAAAAGACTCGGCTGCGATGATTATCGAAAGATGATTGTAAGAAAAATCGTGTCGGTAAGTCGTCTACCCAACTTCAACTACTTTTGCACCTCTTTGCCATGCTATTCGACTATTAACGAATATACATTTTAGCCTAAATACTTCATTACTTTTTTTATTACATGAAATCGAAAACCATAGAACCAGAGACACCTGTTACGCCAAAATGTAACGCGGCGTCAAGCGTGGCTTAGGTATCGTGAATGTACATCAATTCCCTTTATCTGGCGCAGTCGGGTAATCAATTACATGGTAGAAGTATTTAATGCACTTGAGCGCATTGGAACCGTATTTAAATCGTTTTCTAAGATAAGACAAACAAATTACTAAACAAATTATACTGCAGCAGCGTGAATACGTTTTGTGGAGCAATATCATTCAAATCTCTTACATTATCTCGTCGGGAAAGTGTAATTTACGCGCACATTCCAATGTTGCCAGCTGTATAATATAGTACCTGAAAAATAAGACAATGGTGTTAAAAATGTAATACCAGTATCTCTTTCTTTATCGAAAAAAGTGTGCATTATTAAAATTGTAGGGAATGAATTAATTTTACTTAATGTAAAATTATGTAGCGTCGTTTATTTCGAAAGAAGATAATAGTTCGAGTTAAGCCCTACTGGCTAGTAACAATTGTTCTAATTATTGGACCAACTCTTTGTAGCCATTACGATTACTCCTTTTGGAAAAACCTCATGCGTTATAAATATTATTCTAAGCCACATACTTAGTAATGTCGTGTCACTTTACATAAAAACTATGAGGAATATGATATCTGTGTGTGTGATGCTGCGGCCTGTAGTTCTAGGGAGGAAAGACTATATTTTAGTCCACAGCATATGTCAACTGAGGTGGTGTATTTTAGCTCGCGTGAAGACACCCACCGGGAGAGTTTAGTCGTCCGCACCACGGAGTTCCTAAGAATTAGAGTAAATTAGAAACGATTATGTGTATTATATCTCATATGTCCGCACAATTATCTGGCTGGATAAACGACCGCTTATTTATGTAATGGTGGGCCATGTCGGTCCGCGGTCTTGTGTACGGCATATAATTAACAGAGATTTATTTTAAACAGCCGTCTATTTGTATCTATTCACACTGTGATACGACATTTAAATTTGTGTCCGGAATTTAGACATTCCACGATTTTTTTTTGGTTTTTTAGTCGTAGCCTTCACGAGTAGAGTAGTAATGCGATCCTCAAAGTTTAGCGACCATAATCATCGCAGTAATTATTTCCACTACAGCTTTCTAGTCTCTCTTGAATATTCTAGAGAACGCAAGGCAAGTTTTATCTGAATGCAGTACTAAACGTATTACAAGAAAGTATTCTGAACAGAATACTCGAGTGCAAGTGCGACAGCACGCGCCTGCTAAATGTGAGAACTAAATTTCAAGACAGATTTGTTATTGTTTGCTCGTATCTAAATCATTTCATCTTTCTCTTTTTACAGAGAGTACGGGTCAAGCTTTCGTGTCATCAGAACTGAGATCCCGCAGCGACTACACTCTTCTAGTGAATAAATGAATATATACTTATTACATTATTTATCAGTTGCTTTTCAAAACATACATTTCATTGTTATAAATGGTCATTACAAATGCTCGTCAACTTAATTACATTGTACATCTATTATGTACTGTTAGTCATTCAAAGTTGGTTATTCAAAATATTTTATAGAAGTAGGCAAGTACATAATAAATCTAATGCGATTAAAATTATTACTTGTTAAAATGTTGATAAATAATTAATAACAATATATTTATATTCTTGTACCCGGTTTATTATTATGTTTCTAACAGTCGGAATTGTCACTGTGCCTCAATCATTCTGTAAATTATAAGAGTGGGACGTCGCCTGCCTAGCACCTACTAATATTGCCATGAAATTTAAAAAAAAATAACGATTCACTTGGGCAATGTTTTACCCCGGCGAAAGTGTATATAGTACAATTAATGATTCTCAGTAAGTCGATTTCTGTCTGTAAAACCTTTTATTTGGACGTAAAATCCGTGTTCATTAGTAGCAGTTAGAACATTACAACAAACAGGGAAACAGTTTAATGAACACTGCGCAGACGGCGCGGGCTGAGCGCGGCAGCTAACAACTTGCTGCTGTGAACCTCTTAAGTGTCATCATCATCAGCTGGACGACGCCCACTGGTGGCGGTGGCCTCCCCACAGAGCGCCACACGTCTCGGTCACGAGCCACCTTTTTTTTTTGTTGACGCGGGGAAACGCATTTACGCGCCTTCACCGGCCCTGGGTGGGGTCCAGTGGTGTGTGCGACTCGCGGCAGATGATAGTGCCGAATATCCACAAAAACCACCGCGAGTGCCATCAGTGCCGCCCTTGGTGAGATGCACCAGAACAACAATCATCACGGCACCTCGACGGCTCGTCAGCCCCTAAGGGACCAACCCCGCCTCCACAGATGGGGTTGCCCGGCAATACAGGACAACCCCACCGACTTTGACGACCAGTGCAATGGGGTGAGGTTCCCAGCCTCGCCCCTTGCCCCGTACGCAAAAGCGCCACCTTCTGTTGCTCTTAGGTCCCCTTTTCTTATAAGAGGGATACCGAGAGCGATTCCTTCTCCTTATAATCTTTAAGCCCCCACTTCTTATAAGAGGGGTGCAAAGATCCCCTCGGTTCACCCCAAGCTACTAAGCCCCACCGCCACGACAAGGCTTGAACCACGGTGGGGCGGTCACGAGTCATCTACTAAGTCTGCAGGAATGTTTTCATTATAATTTTAATACAAAACTATGACAGATTAAGTTGCGGTTTATATGGATATTAGTTTTTTCCCGCGGTTTCATGGACGAGAAAACCTACCCAAAGGGTTACTCGTATTGTTTTCGGGATTAATCGTATTTTTTTTATGTTATTCCAGTTAATAGTAATACATATATATCTATGGCATATTTTATACAAATCCGTTTAGTAGTTTGTACGTGAAACAGACATATATACAAACTTCCGTGTACCAAAACTGGTAGATTCCTGACGAGTAAGTTAGCAATAGTATACTTTTTTTATTATGCCAGTGTGACGTTCACACGCATCCACACAACTGTAGGCCCATGATGCACATAACATCTTTCCTTCACCAAATGACTGGGTGTCCCATCCGGAGTTTCACAAGCTGTCAATTGCGCCAAGTGGTTCTGGGCTACGTCAGCGCGACGTGCCAGCCCGATGCAGTCGCAACGCAGCAATGCTTACATTCATGCCTCAACGCTCAACTGTCACGGCGGCCGAAAATGCTTTCTTAACGGGAGTTGTTGTTAAAAGTGAATGTAATAAATAAAAATCCTAAAATTGCGCAGTTGAACAACCTCCGCGAAGCCGTGGCGGAGTTTATTCGCCCTCACACTCGCTCTGAGGCGAGAGAGAGGGACGGAGCATTTATTTGTAAACTCCGTCGTTGACGCGGTTTTTTTCATTATGCACGTATTGGTTCTGTATAAACATTGGAAACACTTTTGCATGGACACGTGCACTCGTGTTTACCTAGGTGTTCAAATGGTAATGCAGTGTTATCGACCTCCGACAATGAGGGATGCGCTGATCGACAAGCTTTACAAGCAGCCAGGCATTGAGTTCAGCCGTGTGCCTTTACATAGGCATGCATTTGATTATACAAAACAAACAGGCAGTTCAAACACCTTACGGCTTGCGTCCGCGCCGCCCACGCAAGGATAACTAGCGTACAAAATTACTGCCCGTCTCCGCCCTTGGCACGGACTCAGACATTAGAAAAAGGCGAAACTTCCAAACTGGTCTCAATTACTGTTTATTCTCATTTCAAAAAGAGATATAACAGCACTACATTAATTGGCAAAATGTAAAGTAAAAAAAAATATGGTGTGTATTTTGAATGTAATTTTACAATCAATACGTTATGCACAGGAGTATCCAAACAAAGCACGTACAAGTTGGAAACAACATCTCATCCCATCCTCATAACTTACTGAGCATAGAAAGTAGCAGTGCAGTCGCGTAGTTCACGTAGGTGCAAAGTATCAAAGTGAAAAACAAGTAAGTGTCACTTTATAAAATATGTATCAATGCGCCTAGTTTCACTCGCATCGCCAGGACAAACCCACAAGACTCGTCTATCACTTCAGGCTACAGCAGGGGTCAAAGACAGCTCGAAAACCTTTACCTTCCTTATGATACAGTCGGGCTACACATTACATAAGCCCTTGTTATATCCTAACACAGATTATTGTAGAAGACCTAATCCCGGGATGCTCTGGCAGAACACTACTGCCGGACGAATGATTCTTCATGTCCTAACACCTAGGCAGTTGTAGTGCGTACGCGCACCAGTCGCGTTAGGCACACTGCGGGCGTGCGGAGTGAGTGCTACCCGCGAAAGCTGTGACTACCGTTAATTGAGCTGGCGTGTCGTAAGGCCGCCCCTACATTACTATGTTCTCATACATTTTAGCTACATAGAAACATTTGCTGTCGCGTTGTGACTCTATGGGTGCTGATTTCACGCAAGGAGGAAGTAGATGAAACTTGCAGTAAAGATTATTTAGCGCAAAGGCATCGGGTCTGCTACACCCTCTCTTAGTTTTCTTTTCTATATTTTCACCCGACTGCACAAGGAAGAGTTATATTTTCGAGCTATATTTGAAGCACTCGCGTTAGAGGTGCGGTTCTTATTTTACAACGTAGAATACATTTTGACATATTAGCGCTCAATGATATTTTCAGCAGAAGATTTATGAAAGTGTCAGCACAAATAACGATTACGTACCGGCATTACTAAATGATTGCACCAGCGTACAACAGGGTCATTGATAAGCAATCGTGCAGTGATTGTCAATCGAGACCTGCCCACGCCAGCGTTGTGTAACGACGGCAGCCTCGCGGTCGTCGAGGCTGTGGACGCTGTGGCTGACGTGTTGGCGACGATCGTGAACATTCACATTTACATCTCAATCATATAATCTTTCGAGTTTTTTTTTTCATCTCATAAAATTAAGACATGGGCCATATCTTAATTTTATGAGATAGAGAAAAAGTGCAACGACAAACGCGAAATCAAAACGTTTATAACTGTTAGCATACATCGTCCCGGTACTACGTCGTGATGCAACAGTGAGCGCGTACCCGTACCAGTTGGCGCGCACGATGTGAACCGGCGACCCGCCACCCGGGCGCATCCACTTGCACTTTTCTCGTTGTTTATTTACATACTTTTCGGAGAGTGTTCCATGGGCCTTATGGCACGCTCAATAACACAGCGGCGGTTCGTCGACCCCGCCGCGGAACACCTCGCGAAACTAACAGTCTCCGGCGTTGCCAAAATTGTTCTCGTTTAGACCACAGATATACAATCCGAATACTAAGCGTTACGTGTGACGTCGCTCGCGTGTACTTATGTCATATTGTGGTTTGGTTGCACACAACATACAAAACAGAGGTTTGCGTACGTACAAACATATTTTTTAATACTATTATAGTGTGTGAATCGTAGTCTTATTTGTGAAATTTTAGAAAAAAAAATATTTTCAAGCTGTGCGTACCTGCCTAAAGCTTGCCATGTTAACTGCAATAACCTCAGACTCGGATAACCTTCTCCTTACACACTAGATATAATGAACACAACAAAAACTTCCTCGTCCATTCCACAGTAACTCTTAAAGCTGCGTAAACATCTACACACTGCTAACAGCAGCACTATTCGTACTACATAAACTCCAGCTACACACGTACGCATGGGTCAACAGGTCTGTACCATTCATAATCTGAAATTGGCATGTTGAACTACTCGTATACGCGCAAGATAACTTGCGCAAATCATAGGGCGGGCCTGTGCCGTTAGGTAATCACAACCCTGGAGGGCCCCATAACGGAACCATCGTGTTTCTACTCGGTACCGTTCTCCTTTCGAGTTTTATGGCGCATATGAACCGAGCAAATTTAACTCCTATTACTGTTTCTATGAATAAACATTTTCGATGCAAACTCAGCGACATTATTATTTTACCGCCTTTTTATAACATATAGGGGGCGAACGAGACGCAACATAGGTAATGATTTACGTCAAAATTATGTACACAAGACGTACCCTTGTCGTGTCCGCCCTAAACGGCTGCAATGCAAACACACTCTCATAAACCAACCTTTGGAAGTAAACTTTCTTGCTCGATGGGCATCATCCGCGTCTTATGGACGGGACGCGAGTAATGCTGTCTTAGGTTCGGTCCGCGATAGTAAAAAAGATTTAGAGTATATTAAAAGATTCATTCAAATAAGTTTTGTATGTTTGTTAACCAAGATCCTGGGAACACAGCTCTGAATATGTTAGTTTCTTTTTATGTACATTGCATTGGATTGTGGAGTGTGTATAGCAATATACGTCCCAGTCACTGCTCTCTGTTACATAGCAGACCTCAACATCTGCTCACGTACAGCCGATGACACGGGACGGATCTGCCAACAGATCTCATTAGCTGCGGGGGCGGCTGTCAACTGGAAATTTACTAAGACTCGCACGCCTGAATCACTTGCACTTGTAACAAAACCAAAGAACAGCTTCGTCAAATACGGACACATAACTTCATACAAATACATAACATCGTAGCTACACTATTTTATAACATTAATCCAACGTAAATATTTAGTTACAGCCCAAATGACGTCAACAATACATTAGATGTGCCCTTGAGAATTGCCTTTATCATTAAAATTTAATACAAACGTCACACAAGTACCGGTGTTTGAAGTGAAAACAAAGTGTTCCTCGAGGATTACTTGTTGAATGTAAATGTTCAAGGTTTATTTATTTATGTAATTCCAACTGGGGCACTGCAGCGTTGGTTATATCGCCAAATTAGGCTAAAACTGTTGCATATCGATTCTCCTAGTCTGCACACTTTCACGTCTAGCTCATAATATATTTTAGTGAGCTTGGTTATGAAACAAGTACAAAATACATTATATTATTAGTGTTATGGTTCATCTTATGATTAGACTGATCGTGTCCGATGGGGATCACGCCCCAATTCTCCCTTATGTATTTAACAATAAGATTATTGTAATCAAAATTCATATCGGCTACTAAAGATCCGTTCACACAATTAGACACATTCAATAAAATTCAAATTGTAACTCAATACAACCCATTCCTTATCTCGATATGAAATATTAATTTCTCTTTCATACATTCATTCTTATTTTTATTGTAGCGGTTTGTGACGTGAGGGATGATTTCTTTTGATGGGCAGTCCGTTGATGTATCGATTGAGGCTGTGAGAAGAGAGATCGTACAACTCATATTTTATATTCAAACATTTTTTTCGATTCTCTGTATTTATTTTTTAAATTTGGACTTGACTTTTATGTACCAAAGACTCTCGAGGTTTATTATATTCTATCTTTATATGTATGTATATAGCACGAACAACTGAGTGTACTTTCCGTGTTGGTCTTGTGACCTGTGATGATTGTGGGTTATGTGGGGACAAATCGTTAGTAGAAACGCGTTCACATAAACGAGCGAAGGTGTAGGGCTGACACGTGAAAAGATCCATAAAATTACGAAACAATGCTTAATGTTATTCCAGATCCACATAGTGTGGTGGGTTCTTTACACCTTCATGAGAAATTTAGGGGTATCTGTTAATGTGAGTATCTTTAATTAGCGGAAAACAACGAATAATAATGGTCACTGCAATTATGACAAAAGTAAAAGTAAGTTTATTACCGAAGAAGCACCCGAGACGTAGCTGAAGATATTACTACCTATTCAGTTGTCCAGCAGGCAAGAATAATGAGGAATTTACATTTGAATCCATCATTTACATAAAAGGCCATTTATATCAATCCATCATTTCAGGGGAATGAATTTGAGACACTTGAATCGTCACAAATAATACGATTCGAAATGGAATTGTAGACAAGTCGGGAGTTCACACATGTTGTATGGTATTGGTGTCAACAATCTCAAGGGTCGATTTTGGGGGAATTTATTTATGTGACCCGAAGATTTTGTTTTAGAGTTCACTTTTTAACTCTCTTGAAGTTGTTCGTATATTTATGGAGCTGTCATGGCAATTACGTTATTTATTTTCAATTACTGTTACGCTTATACAAATCGTAAGTATACTCGTATTCGTCTAAAGAAATTAAGTTGAGTTACAAGACAATATTTTGTTTATTGTAAATGAACATTTGAAGAAAACTTGTTTGGCAACAGAATAGATGGCTGCGGTGAACTGGCGAGTGCGAGTGGCGAGTGCGAGTGGCGAGTGCGAGTGGCAAGTGCGAGTAGCGCCTCGAACTACTGAGTAAACACACCACTGTCGACACTGTACGAGACGGGTTGAACTTCATGTATTTACTCTAAACCTAACGGAATTTAAAACCCTTCATCATCAGCATTCTTCTACTCTACAGTTCAGTCAGCCTACACTGGAGATATTGTACCTAGTGAACCAACTTCCGGATTCCCGACTGCATCCTGCACTTTAGTTAACCCATTCGCTTTAATTCTTATTACTTCAAAGTCCATATCTATACTTTAGTTCTCTGATGAACTCTACGCGTTTGACCCTTCCCATGTTTAATTTTATGCGGTGTTAAAATATATATTAAAATGTTACCAATGTCTGGACTAATCCGACCGCGTCTCGAGTGGACTGATTGTCCGCTTTCAATACGAGTGGAATAGAATAAATGTTTGATTTATATTCTTGGTATCCAGAATAATGAAGGTATACATCATCGGCTACGCGCCCTTTCACTGGGGACAGTTCAAGAATCCATTAACTTAAATCCAAACACTTATTGATATTTATTCACAAAATATTCGTTTAAAATCCATCCAAGTGTTAATAACAGAATAAACACGCAACGTGTAATTTCTTTGGAGTGACATTTTTTAAATCCTCGATTCTCTATCGTAAACTAATTGTTCATGATTTTGAGTAATCTATTGAATAAACTAACTGGCGGCTGCGTGGTCAAAATATTTTAGAGAGCTACCGCTTGATGTGACCAAATAAATAATGCCACCTTTCCAAAGCATTTAATAAGTTTTACTTTTAGATTCAGAACTCTGGTTTCGTTCGTAAAATATAATGCGAATGTTATCAGACTATCTTAATCGAATCTGCAAAACGGAGCTAAATAAATATGTTAATGGCGCGATAACATCGATAACATCGCTAAACGTAACAGTAAAGAAGTGCTAGTTAATGTCACAGTAGTGACCCAACTACACACGTAACACAATACTTGGTGCGGTTTCGTCTCAAGTTCTAACCGGGCGATATAATGTCACATCCGTTCGCAGTGAGGTATCGGATAGATCTACCCAGCACCCACCCTCGTCATTAGGGACGCATAATTACAAGGAGGTCACAATTCTGTGAGGTTCCCACGAGCTAGTGTGACTTCTTACGCGACAGTTGACCAGGCCGCAAGTGGGTGTGTGTTTGTAA
>JAFELO010000787.1:90986-108003 GCA_017140195.1 Eumaeus atala
CTTTTCAGATGTCTGATTATATAACGTCCGGTGCGAGTCTTTGTTTCGCTACATATACAGCGGATCATTACATATCTTTATTTATTTAGGTCTATACGAAAGCTAAGACCCAAAATGTCTAGCAGTACGCACCTGTAGTCACGCAGATGTCCAAGGGTTGAAGTTATACCACAAAGTCCGTTACGAAACAGCTGACTTGTTCAAGACGCGGAACATTACCGTTTCATTTACATTTTAATACAAAATGTTTAAAACAATAAATACAAACATAACCCGTGTGATATTTTGATAAAGGTTTGGCACCGCTCCATTTATGTCTCTGACAGCTGTCAAAATAAAAAAAACAATCAAATGAAAACTGACGTGAACAGAAAATAAGGTTCAATTGAAAATAATGAAATGTGATTGTTTGTTCGGCGACTGCGTTGAATTGTATTTGACGAGATTAGCCGTGTTGGTTTGTTTGGGAATATTCGGTTGTACTATATATTAAAAAAAAAAATTGCATAGGTTTCTTTCTACTTTCTAGGAAAGAAAGATACGAACTTGATTCCAATAGGTAATGTTCTTGTCACACAATCTAACCTTCACTGTGGGTGAATTATAATTTATGAGAATTTCAATTAATTTTGCTGTAAGGTCAGTCTCGCATACTGTTGTGTAACAGTTGCTATGCATGAAGTAAAATAAAAACACCCTCGATAACTAGCACGCTGCACGGGTGATCTGCTGGGGTCGTTAATTACTCATTTAATATCCTGTCTGAACTATACTTGTCTGTTATTATTATTGATTTATTGTTTACCGTTCAGTGTATACTTAGGGTAATTATGAAAAGCCTTTTGATGTTTTAGAAGTGCGGATTTCGTCATATATTAAATACAAATATTGAAACACATAAAAAATGTTGTTCAGAACTATTGAGAGATTTTTCTCCGCGCCGCGCTCCTTGAAATAGTCCTTTAAAGTTTAACTAAGTAGTAGATTAGCTATGGAATCATAACTCTTATTTTATTGAGTTATCTCAGCATATATATGAAAAGACATTAGACAGACTATAGCATTATTTGTCCACACTTTCATAAGATATGACAGTCATATCGTATGATCCATGAGAAACTACTACAAATGGCGCGGTATCATAGGTTGATAGTGAGCCATTAGTATTAGTTTCTCACAGGACCCAATGGCTATGCAACAATGGCTTGTTTGTGTAAGTGCTAAAACAAATAACGACCGAGCCGACACACGTGCGGCCGGCGGCGGCCCATGGGAAACCGTTTAACTGGGGTGATACTGATAAACTGATACCGACAATTACCTCCCTCCGTATTGGAAATTGATACACTAAATGTCTCATTAGCCCATGGGAACCGCTGTCTACCTACCAGCTCATGTGTGAATGCCTACCATCTGCGGTGGCTTGTTGTAAACCAATAACGAATTTAAATCGATATGCATACATATCGATTGGAATTCGTTATTGGTTAATTAGATGGTTATTTTCATTTCGATATTCATTATAGGCCCACGAAGAAAACGCCCATGACTCTGAAAAGGCTAGAGCAATGAAAAAGATTTATCTTAGCAAACTTCGGGACGGAGTTGATGAACTGTTTTCTATGCCTGTGCGAGAAGCTGAGATCTTAATACTGCGTAAAATTTTCAGCATCTATGTTAACACCTCCAGGCTAAATGAACAAAAGTCACATAACAAGTATGAAACGCTCCATAATTTCTAGACTGAAACTGGTTAGGCAAATATAAAATGACAGTTGTTATTGGAGTGCACAGTTATTAGTTTCTGAATCGGCAATCTAATTAAAATCAAAATTGTGAGCAAATTTCATGTAATGAAACCTCTAAGTATATTTAGCATTGAATTACACCTGGTTATTATATTTTGTGAATGTATCTGAACCTGTTTTTATAAACGTTCACCTATTTCCGTGACGTTCCGGGAATAACTGTTTTCCCTCCTTTTTTAGACCCGTTCTCCTATTGTCACGAGCAGGAAGCGTCGAAAGGAAAAGTAATACTTTCACTAGAACTCGAAACAGGAATGACCCACAATTGATTTTACGCGTAAGACGTGCGTCCCCTGAGAAGAACTCAACGTCCGGAACACGATGGGCTGATGGACGACGTTAATGCCAGAGGGTTTTTTATCCTATGTAGGCCACGACCAGTATTGGATTGTTCAAAGTCGTAGAACTATACTTCACTATATGTACCTTGGAACAAAAGTGACATACACATGGGAAAGGGACTTTTAACGTTTATAGAGTATCATTTTATACACCTTATTAGATAAACGGACAGTCGGACTCGTGGCAGGTCGACGTTAATACTAGCTCAACCGTATCTAAACGTTGGAAAGTAAAGTGTCATCGTAGAGTGGTGGAAAGTAGTCGTAATCGTAAAGCAGGACAACGCATCTGCACGTACTCTGTCAAATGGATGCGTTGCACTCCTTCACACATTCTATTCCGTTGGGCCGTACGAATTGCGTTATTTAAAACAGTGGACACAAATATTAAGTTGTAAATAATGTCCACTAATGCCAGGATAGACCCCAGACGCAGGGCTCCCAGGGCTTAAAATATTTTTCATCATTCCTTTTATAAGGTGGGGCCGGCGCTGATTTTACATAACTGCGCATACGCAAGTGTGCGTTGCGTGGGCTGGCACTTTCATCAGCTCTCGACAATTAGAAAGTGCGTCGTTGCAATGCCACGGCAGCTAACTGTATATTTTCGCGTTCTGTTTTTGGTTAACTGTAGTTCTTAAATATTCTATGGACGTCTAAAAACCGATAAAAAGTGGTTAGCCAGCCACTCTTGTGGACACTCGTAGCCTAGGACTCAAATATCCTTTGCCGTATAGCATGGCGAAGAAACTAAATTCACTAACTCAATGACAGGACACTTGTTACTGTATAAAATGCGTAAGGACGCGCGGGTCTATTTTTTTTTTGAACTGGCCAATAAATTAAAAAGCAATTCTTCAAAAGAAAGTTAACTGTAAAGAAAGTTAGTAATTATATTCAAAACAACAGATATGATATACGCGTATACAAAGTGTTGGTCTGTGTACACTCCGACTGGAAAGTTCTGCATTTTCAGATTTATGAAAGGAAGAATGTTAGTAATTTTCTTAATCAATAACAAGTTAGCATTCCTCAAGCTTGGTATTGGTTCTAACGCAGTAAGAAAACTCTAGTATTAATAAGTCACCGCTTCAAGGAATCGCTCTGTGAAAGGTTACTTTTTATCCTGTCCGTTGGCAGTCGTTGGACTCGCTGAACCATATCCTGCACTCCTTCCTTAGGGTGAGTACACACTGCGCTGCGTGAGAACTTGCTAATTGCGTTTGTGCATTAGTGCTTAATGCTTCAGTTCTGATGGACACGATACCAGAATTGGTGTTCCGTCGGCCTTTTCAGTGCAAATGAAGATAACAATCAGTATCTTAGTAGACAGTTTTGCTAAATATTTTCAGACGTTACTCTTCAGGAGATGGCAGAGGAATGAGCAGTGTATCAGTTAGCGACAGTCAGGTACATTTTATAGACTTGGTATTTAATAGGCGCAATAGCATAATTTTAGAGAAGTGTCATGACATGTGTTCGACATTTTCGTCCTGAGATAATAAATAATTAAAAGCTATAAATATTTATATTCAACATTCTTTTTTTAATAAATGGGAATTAAAATTACAGGGTACAGTCAGTGAGCAAAATTGCAGCGTGTTGTAAATTGATCTGCACACAACAGATACCCGGTCAACACTGAGCCCCACGCCTAGGGTGTATTGCGGGGTACAGCAGATGCCGCGCCGACCGTTATTCCCCTATCTGGAGAAATTTTGAAATTCGAACACGTGTTGACAGTTTTTTTTTCATTATCAATATTGCCACCTATGTAATCAGATGAATATCGCGGGAATCTTCGAGTATAAAATGTATGGAGTATAAAAATAGGATACATATACTTGAAACACTAAATGAAATGCTATATATCACTATAAATTAGTTTAATTTCTAAGTTGTTACAGAAGATGGTTTGGTCTTATAGGTCAGTAAAGTTTAATCAAGAACATTAATCACTTTATGATTCCAACTGCATTATGTTATATCGCATCTTAAAACATTTTATTGTTGTGTTATCGTTAGTGTGAATAGTATTTTATAACTAGCAATTTTATTCCAAATATTATGTACACAAATTTCCATTTGCCTTCATTCGTCGCATGAAATATACATACTAAGAGTGCAACTAGTAGCGGCTCGCGACCGGGGCAGTGTTATTGATCGAATAGTGTATCGCGTAGGGTAGCACTGTGACAGTTAAAAAATCAATATAGCCGTTATGTCCGCGAGGGTGCAGCACAAAGGGTGCGCACGCGCAGACGCGAATCACAATAGTACGAGGGCCGTATATTAATTTACTAAACAGTAGATAATACAATTATTATTATTGTATAAAGTAGGGTACGTCGGAGTCGTTTCGATTGAAAATGTTAGGGTTTTCTGATATGCTAAATATCGACAGGAGAATATGGTCAGGATGCATGCTAAGGCTATGCGCACATTACGTCGCGTCGCGGCGGGCCGGATTGCAACAATGAAGAGCAATAAGCAAATTGATGCGAAGTTTGCTGCTAAAAAGGTATATTTTTTAAATTTTAAATGGAAAAAGAAAGATTCTAAGTTGACACGGGCGCGAACCAAGGATCCTAATTTGAAGAACAGTTACGACAGCCTAAGCTCCTCTGCCGTGATGCATGCGCCATCATGAATCATATTACAAAATATGTCTGATAAAGTAACAAAGTTAAACTGAATGCTTGCAATTCAGTTTAACTTTGTATTATGTATTCGATGTTCTTCCATATGCTTGCTTGCAATCTTTGTTGAGGACAAACATCTCTACATATTTGCGATCCACCAATAATAAAGTAATAAAGATTTTTTTTCCAACTTTTGAATAGCCTAATTTCAAAGGCGTAAGGATTTTTACGGCAAACATCCCAAAGAATTAGCAATAAGACGTGACCAGCAGCACCCTTACCCTCGGGTCGACTAACATGAGATTTGAAGGACGTTAATTATCACGAACATTGCATTGAACGTAAACGGTCACTCGCTAATTTGACCATTTTACAATTGTAACATTTCTAATGGCATGTGTATTCGGTACCCCGCGGTTCAGTTCGGAGCTGTCGAGTTCAACGACACTAGTGAAGGTGTAATTACGTGATTGAAAAGGGATCTTAGAAACCTTGTACCCCTTGTACGGTTGGTCAGTTTTAAACAAAGGCGCCCTTTTGGCGGCGAGATTTACATCTGCCAATAATAACATGTTGAGTTTGGATGTTTACCAGCCAAAAATCGTGATTGTTATATGAGAATTTTATTAAATTCAAAGTAATATTCAGGTTAGATGTGATGCACGATTGGCATGCTTGTCATTCAGAGAGGCCTACGCTTGTTGCTTAAGCAGAAAGTAGCAATATCGATGAAGGCGAAATTGCTGATGCCCTGTAAATGTTAAATACAGTACTTGTTACATGTTTTAATTGTAGATCTTTGGGAGCGCATTAGTGAAACGGTAAATTCCAGGAACTTTTATTTCTAAATAACAATATACCCAGGACTATTAATGTTAGAAGTAAAGTGGGTGCCGATGATTTGCATATATTCATTTTGCCTTAAATCTGTATTTATATGTAACTGAATGTGAATATACATAAAAATTAATAAGACAGTTACATATGAACGCGAGATAAGAAGCGCATAAGAGACAGTACGTACAGATTAAACGCGATCAGTTTATAGCAGTAACAAACACTTGCTACACACGTGCGGGCCAAAATGGCACATGCGTGGGAGATACTCACGCCAGTGTACAGTACAGCAAAACAAACTCAATATGTGGGTCATACTTGTTAGATAGTCCTATCTGCGGCGGTCCGCGTTAACTACACTTAAACATCCTATCTATGCCAGTAATATCATCATCAGCTAACATTCGCACACAAAATTTACAACTTTAATTATCAAATGTGTTTTCTCTCATATTTAATTATAATTTAAATAAGGAATTTAATTCATACTGACTCAAATAATTTAATAACGTGTTTTGTAATGATTAATAAGCAGATTAACACCCTTGCAAATGGGTACCGAACAAAATTTATACTTAATTTTTAATTATGCCTTAATAAATTATTGAATAACTCTCATAATGGAGTACTTAACACCTTAGTGGGCAAAAAATTGGCACGTCCGCTGTAATAAGATTTGAAGGCGTAACCCGGAGGGTGAGTGACGTGAACTAGCGCCGGGACAGATAAAAAGTCTTAGGCAAAATGGTTTTGTTGGTTTGGTAATTACTTTCGTATTATGTTTTTTAGGTAACCCTGAGGATGGGGGTCAAACACATATTTATTTCGTATTTAGCAGGCCCGTTTGATTTTAAAATAAATTGTACCACTATTCGCGCTACATAGTGAATCTTTTTCTACAGATTATAAACAAAAAGCAAAAGTTATATGTAGCGATAATTATAACATAATATATAAAGTATCGTCGAGACGTTCGCTATCACTACGTGGTTGTTGTCTAGGCTACTTTCAATAACCTTAGAGGGTCAACCTTTAAATTAAGGTGACTTGATTATCATTCGAAGTCTGATAAACATTTTCTACGTGGCTATACCAATAACAAGTCGGCGAGCCAACAGAAATAAACCAATACAGTGCTATCAACATCACCTCATGTATTTACAGTGAGGCTGTAACACATATCACAAACCAAAGTCCTCAAAAATTTATTCAGTTTTCATCCGTGGATAGAGCGATTTGAGAAAGGTTTTAGTGTATAATTTATCCCATTTACTAACGGGCGGATTCCTAGTGTCAAAATAAAATAGCGACGTGTACTATATCTATCTATGTAAAACACTACGTGGTTTACACTATTTAGTCTTTTTTATAATTTAGTCACTTTCCATTTCTCCGATTAAATTATTTCCAGGTATAATTTATGTTATCGACTCCTTATAATAATTATGTACTTCGTACATATTATGTTAAGTAACGAATCTGACAGTGCATTATGTTCTCTGACCACCACAACAGGGAGCTGTCGTGAAAATGTGTTGTTGTTAAATAACAAATACCCAATAATTATTATCACTTGGCACGTCCTGTGATCTCTTTCTTCATTATACTCGTAGTATGGCGTATACTACTGGCTGTCCTAGTGGCAGCTACTAGCAATAAATTGGCACGC
The DNA here is from genome assembly GCA_017140195.1 of Eumaeus atala. Lineage (NCBI taxonomy): Eukaryota > Metazoa > Arthropoda > Insecta > Lepidoptera > Lycaenidae > Eumaeus > Eumaeus atala. The sequence continues at coordinate 98,284 of JAFELO010000787.1, forward strand.
AGCTACCCCGTGTACTTAGGTATTGTGTACGGAGTCTCGCCAAATTACAAGACCTATTTATTACCAATATTATTTTTAATATTTTAGCCTTATCACGTTCTATGCAACAATGAAAAACAAACAATACATTTATTTATTTTATCTTCAAAGTGCACTGTGTAATACCGAGGTGGTTTGAAGTGACGAATAATGCATTACGTGAAGAAGTCAGTCATACCTCTTTAGTAAATTGACCTTGGTAAGTGTTCTCAATGCAATCAACACTTATTTAACAGCTCGGTACTTTCAATTGAGCCTTGACTACTATGAAACTAAGGTATCGTGTTTAAATGCAATTACAAAATTCTCTTTTAATATTTACAAATAAATTAGTAACAGTGACTCATTTAAATAGTGAAAGTCAATGATTTTCCGCGATGTGTAAATTTATAAACTGCCGATACGCACACACTCGGCAACTCATCAATACTCAATTGACACACTGATAGAGCAATGTTGACATTGATATCATCGTATATTCCAATTTAATACACAGTGTTGCAATTGTAAATAAAGAGGCGCTAAAAACATACCTGTTATTCTCTTTTGTGTTTTGCTACTCTGGGGACTGGACACTTTATCCTCTTGCATTGGCGTTGGTTTAGGTTGAGAAGTTGTGGTGATGGGTGCTCTCCGGAGTGCCGCGGGGATTGAAGACGCTGGCACAAGTTGCCACGCAAACCTTTGCGCGCCTGGCAGTGGTTTCTCGTTAGCGAAATCGAAACCCCATCTTTGGCTATCTAATTGTAGTTGTCTCGCTAACTCTCTTTCCACAAATCTTCTGTTCTCTTCTCTATCCGCACACCCGAACAGATTTCTTCTAACACCATCCAGTGAAGTCACACTACCAACTCGCAATGATTTACTGTCCAATATAGTTGTGGCCTGAAAGCCGGGTGCCCTCATACTCAACGTAGACATCTTCGAATTTGCAACAGTCCAATTGGGGCAGATAGTGACGCACTTTGGTAGCATCCGCTCTCAACCCTAACGAACAAAATATAAAGTTTTAAACACTATAACTTAACAACTGTTTGTTGCATTACGTAAAATTTTAGTATAGAATATTGATATTGTAAACAATTCGTAAGTGACGCGTGGTAACGCGGAGTCGACACAACACGTCCATACGCTACACGAGCGTAAGCCGACTGCGGTGATTTGCGTTTGCGCAGTTGCGCGTGATCGGACCGATGCGGAACAGTCGCTCCCTTCGTTCGAGCGGGCGACGACCACTCGGACGCGCGCCCCACGAGGCTAGTTCCACCGCTCGACACAGTGTGGCGCTACTATAGAATAATTTCCTCCGAATATAGAGATGGGAGGCAATAGGCAATACCTCTGCAGCTTTGTCGTTACGTCTCGCCAGTAAAAAGATAAGAAATTGCAATTATACTCTTTTTAACCTTGGGAGCTGCTATCTTGGTGTTAATTGAAAGAGGTAGTCTAGCAATAGTCACATAAAAGCTGATGAACATGATGATGGCTCACAAGAATATTCATGAGAGACAATACCGGATAGTGAAATTATAACACTACCACGGGCTTTTTCATAAGAGACAATACCAGATAGTGAAGTTACAACACTACCACGGGCTTTTTCATAAGAGACAATACCGGATAGTGAAGTTATAACACTACCACGGGCTTTTTCATAAGAGACAATACCGGATAGTGAAGTTATAACACTACCACGGGCTTTTTCTTTCTTGAAAAATGTCGTCGTCATCATATAATTAGCCCCAATCAAACGAATCCCCACCCCATTTGTAATTTTATGCAAGGCTCACGCGGGATTAGTAGGGACTAATCTCGTGTAAGATATGTACATAATATTTACTTTTAAGGTAAACGAGTTGTAACTTTTAACTTGTGCTTCACTGTAAATTTCGTTTTGAATTTGTTAAAAAACATATGCTCGGTTAAAGGAAATGTTACAACTAGCAAATATTACTTGTCTCTCTGAAAATCATCGTGACAACATTAAAGAATTGGAATCAGAAACATTGTAAAAATTATAAATATAATGAAGTCGTAGGGAATGTGTAGTATGTGGCTCTGATCTGGTGGTGGCTCGGAAGTGGAAACTCAACTTACAAAGTATTTGTTGCGACTGGAACCAACCTGTAGGTCGCATATCGAAGCTCAATAAATTAGTAATATTCATTTATTACGCTTCTGTACTCAACGTTTGGTCTGCAACTATAGTGTGGTCTACGGCAGGCACTATTCTTGGTACTCCGTAGCTATTGTAATGCCATTTGTTCCAATCTTTTTCTTAGAAAAAAATTAACTTTATATTCGCCTAAACGGGGAGTAGCAAAGTCGTGGAGTAGGGAGAGTTGTCCCGTGAGTTGTTAATGAACAACTCCTCAGGCTACTTGCATCTAACATGGTCTACAAGCCGGTCCATGTTGAACGTGTTTATGATGAAATTCATTTATGTTTAAAAGTTACGTTAAAAAACGTAACAATATGTTACACTACATAAATAAAATAAACTATGATGTGCAATAAATAATAATTTTATTCAATTCAGTGTCATTAAATTCATACATTAATAGGTATTCGCTATGTAGGTAGGTAATATCTAGCAGGTACTGGGAGGTCTCTACGACCTGGGGTAACATCTTTCATACATATTAAAAATATTTTTAATGTTTAAATTTTATTTATGTTTTATGGCATATTTAAACGTAGGTAAGGATATACGCACAACTCATTGACATAGGTATGGTTGGTTGGAGCATACCATTGCAATATTTTGAAAACCCAAAACAAGTTTTTTGTCTAATTAAAATTCCACAAGTATTTCCCGTGCTATAGTTTCACGGGAAATGTAACCAAAAAATCCTAACGGTGTTTTCTTTGATGACACGGTAAGCTAGAGGGATATACACATAATAGATTTTACCCCAAATTGGCTATCGCACTTTCAGTACCTACTATATGATGTTGTGATGATTGAGAAACGGTGCAGCAAAACTAAGGAGAAAAAAATAAATCTTATCTTTCGCTTATAAGCGGGAAGATTTGTATCAAGGTGTAGATGAGAGGTTGCTAATGATGGTAAGACCATAATGTTTGATTAAACAATGTTATACGTATGTACAATACTCATTTAAACGATGTCCTGCCTCAAAAATACACAGGCATTTTTAAATATTAAATACCACAATAAAATAAAAATATTGTAATTATAAACATATTTATAATTCTTATTATAATAGTAATAAAATACATTTAGATATATGAACAAAGTGTTTAATATTATATTTTTTAGAGGTTCGTACCGGTAAGAACTCTTTCTAACGACTACTTTATAAATATTACCGTAAATTTTTATTTGTTAAATATTCGTTCCTAATAATTATTTAATATAATCTAAAATGTCCCTTAAATCAAGCTAAAGGAAAACTTAAATAGTGGCAACACAAAGCATCGAACTTGTTTACGAAGAAGAACGAAGACGTGTCTAGTTACGTGTGCAACATACTTTAAAACTTCTTATCAGGTGTATATCTATCCCTGTCGAACGTACGTAAAATTACATCATATAGGGAGAGACGGAAGATATATTAATAGCACACGCAATGTCGCCGCCATTTTGCTGATGAAAACTAGAGTTGTTAGTTAACATTAATAAAAGTCACATTAAATAACGTTTTAAACATCACAACAAGGAGTAATTTTAATAATTATTTTTTGTAATTAAATGGAAATGAAATAGTGGTTATTGGGGCCGCGCTGATAGTCACGACAAAATAAATTGCGAAATAAAAATCATATCGACTACGGCATTGACTTTTATGTGTGCAAATACAGCAATAAATTTGTATTTATCATTTTAAACAATAACTGCATGCTTACCTACAGAGTTTTATGATTATTTACCACGGAAAATCTTCAATTTACCGTCGGGGTTCACTGCACTGTCGAACTAATTTTCGAGATATGACAGAGACGCTATGGCGAGAGCGCGGGCTTGTTCCCTATTGGTAAAAAATGGCGGCCTATATTTTTATTGGCTGTTGGAATTTAGGCGCCAAATTTCGGTTGGTCGAGACGCCGGATGGCGGGAAATGAATGAGAGACTTTCCGGCGCGCAAGTCCTTTGTTATGGAAAATCGTGTTTGGCGCGTTATTTCCGCTTGTTTACTTTTTATTTCGGTGCAAGCTTTCAGGAGTGTATCGACGTGTGCGTATTTGAATACTTCGCACCGTGAAAGACTCTAATTTATGTAATGTGTAAAGACACATAATGTGACTTTATAAGTGTAATTTTTATGGTTAAGTTATTATTTGAAATTTTTTATTTATTAGATGTGAAGTCTTTTTCTTTTAGGTCTATACAAGTGTTTATTTAAAAGGTAGAAAATTATGGTCAGGTTTGCAGTTTATTTCATAGTTACATATTCTCTTACATGTACTTATTATACATCATTACACATTAAACATGTGAAAATTAAAAATGTTTATCAATAATAAAGATCATTGTTAAAAAAATAATCGACGAATAAGTAATTTTAATTTTGTTTTAATTAAATTAATTTTCTGGCTTTTTATCTACATAACTCTTCATTGTTCTGTGCCTTAATGAGAAAATCCAGCCATTAATTAATCCATCCTTTGGACCCTTAGACAAATGGCAGTCATTCTTCGATTTTCACTAAAAGCTTCTACTACTGGTGAAACTCTACTCCTAATGGTACCTGTATGAGGCTCGTAGCGAATTCATCGAATGGAGTCGTTCTCTCTGTCGACATAAAGAAGCTCGAGCAATGAATGTTCCTTCTGTACTGGCGGACGGTTCAGACAGGGGACCGGCAGGTATTTAGCCGGCCGCTTTCAATCACCAATACTTTTATGTCCAATAAATTTCTTCTAGCAAACGCATAGTTTGGTGATTCTTGTTGTACTTGAATGTGTAGCGCCAGTTGGGGACGTCGTACAACTGCAGTCTGCACATGTAAGGAAAGTCCCTTGTTTTTTCACGACACATCTGTGTACAACGGAAACTGTTTTTGTCTAAGTCTTCGCCATAAATACAAATTTCCGTTAGGAGAGACGTTGGGTGACAATTATAAAACCAATATGGTTGCGTTAAAATTATAATCGTATTCATAGCAACTTGATCATGAATTATCATCAGTAGTAGGAATAATGTTACTAAGTACTTAGACCTTTATAATATAAAGTTGAAAATACTCAAGTAGTTAGTAGTAAGTTGAAGGTTGTCAGGTTTGTATGAAGTGACCAGTAAATATGAAGGGAGCAAGACAATACAAGGGTCATGGCTTGTGGCTCTCAGTGTTCTCTTCCTACTCCAGAATAAAGAAGAGCCCGTCATTGTTGTTGAACCCATCACATCAGTCGATATACTACGTGGGTTATATGTGTAAAAAAATAAGGGCGACCTTCATGCGTAAAATAGTTATAAACCTACATCATGAAATGTTAGTAAAGATTTTGCCAAAAAGTATCTGAATGTATCCCAAAAATAATCTATATGTTACTCCGCAAATGCCAGGCTTACATTTTTTTACATTGAATACCAATGGTAGCATACATAAAAAGTTTGTAATTTTTTTGTAAACGCATCGACATCCTTCGTAGATGATTGATTCAGAACACATTTCGGGCGACAAAAACTGAAACCACACCTGGTATGATTTCCGATTTCAATATACTAGTATTCTATTTTGGGAACACCTCCATATTGGAGTAGGCAAACGAATATTTGTGATAAGCGTGAAATTTAAGAGCCAGTGCTATTTCTGCATTGTAGCTTAATTGGCCTGGCATGACCGGGGACCAGATGTGTCGGTTCATATAGTACGGGCTATGATGTCGTGTTTCGGGCGGTTTGTGAGAGTACTAAGCCCATTGAAGGAATGGTTGAAAATGAAGATCATTGGTCAACGAATCTGAAATCAGTATGAACTTGTGCATGGACGTGCAATGATGTCGATAGTACGCCAAATTGGCCATACACGACCGGGGTGTTGTGTCTCGCTCGCATGAAACCGTCGCAGTGATAGCTATTCTAATGCATTACATTAAGTTTGTAAGTTACCTGTAGCCCACCGAAGGGGAGGTGGGAAAGTGGGAAAACATCTGCCTATCAATTATGCGAACCAGTCGTAAGCATTGCGTCAGTTCACAATTAGTGACATTCAGACTCCGTTCGATCCTTTGACCTCTTCTGCCCTCTTGCATGTTGTTCCTACTATCAAAACGTTGGTATAAGAAATTGTTTTCTTTTAGGACTTATCACTCCACGTAGGCCTAGCTCTGTGCCAAGTACCGTAAGGACTTGTGTTACAGGTACAAGACAACGTAAATATATTTAATATTTCTATATATATTCAGGAAATCTTATATATTTAAGATTTTTATTATAGAAATACATAGATAAATATCCATGGCCTTGGCGAGATTCGAACCCGCGACCTCTGGCGCAACGGTCGTCATCAACATTTTATTATCAACAATCACGTTACATTGCATAGTTATGGCTTAGATTTCGGAGTTTAACAACTACGAAACCCTTCAGTTGTAAATTTCTAATTGAAATTTTACGCAGGCTTATATTTCATCGGCAGTGATCGATTTTAAAATGTGGCAGTGTTGTGTGGATAACCAGACAGTACAGTTCTAATGAGACGTGCGGCATCTTTCCAACAATATGGTCGCTATTCCTGCGAAACAGACTGCTATCGCCAAACCAGCAACCGAAAAACCAGCTACCGCGCGAGCAGTGGCCCACACCAGTAACTCGAGGAATGTCTTTGTAGTTCCACCGAGGGCATCCGCGAAGAACGACACACCAGTACCGTCACCAAGGCAGCCATTTCAAAAGTCGACGACAATTATTTTCGAGCCTTTAAAGTGTAAGGCATCAGTATGGAAAATAAGCTACGTATAAAGGAGTCACGTCGGAAAGTCATAAAGAAAGTGTTATGACTAAATGTATAAAATTAAGACGAAGTCAAAAATTCGTGACTGAGATTATTATTTGAGTTCTTGTGGATTCTTATAAACAATAAACTAATTTCTTGCAACCTAAAATCCATAGCGCCTTTCTTAGTTGACCAGTTTCAAAAGTCCCATTAAGTAGGGCCTTTTGTGATTTGTTAACTTCTCGCGAAAAAATAAAATTTTCATAATTACAGTAGTTTCGTTTAGATTCTAAAAACGAGTGATTAGAAAATGGGACGGATCGATTAGAGGTTTAAAGATATATGATGTAAAGAGCCCTAGTCACGTTAATGCAGTCTTTTAACGTTACCGTGCCGTATTTAAAATAGCTCTGTGAATATTGCTATTAAATGAATTCTTGTGCATAGTAATAACCACTAAGTTCGACGTTTTGTTTATGATCGAAGCGATAGGCAATTACGTCACGGAAGGGTCTGATATAAAGGATATCGGCGCGCACGCAATAGACAATCCTTTAGCGCGGGTTCGTCCGTGCCAAATCGCCGTGTAATCGTGTGAGGAACATGTGTACACTTGTGGAGAAAAGTCTTTATAAGAAACACTCTATGAACGTCATGGGTTGTATGGTTTAAGTAGTATAAAATATTTACAATCATCGGTTTTAGATACAATTTTTTATTATTTATGCCTACATATATTGGGTATAGGCTACAAGTAAAGACAAAACAATACCTCGGTGGATGTATCCCCTTTGGATCTCACGAATTTTTATAGTCTTTTTTCCGAGACTTGGCTTTTTGCATAATATGTTTTAATACAATATCGGAAAATTGGTTCATCAAGCCTTTGTTCACTCTGATACTTTCGTCTTACAAGTTAGACAAGGCGTGAAGCTAAATGGCTTTTAAAAACGTAAATACCATTTTAGCCTGACTTATGTGTCATCGAACTGGTCCATTTGGCCTAATTACGCGAGAGGAAGTGCCGTCACACATGGCGGCGGATATGATAAGGCTTTTGTTTTCATAATACGATTAACATACACGTACTTGAAAATAGCACGTGTTAGCGGAAAATAATTTGCATAATGTCGTTGTTATGGCTCTGAAAAAACGAGCAGCGGATGTTTTCACAAGCCTGTGTAGCCATGTTAAAAAGGCGCCAATGGGAGGTATGAGGTAGGAATTTGGGACTAAACGATGTCAAACTTGCATACTTATGTGCCCGTATGCACTTGCTTTTTATGAAATGAACTACAAATATATGTTTGTATTAAATTTTGTATGACTAACATTCGCATAAACTTAAGACCTCAATATATGTTTGTATTGTTTAAAATAACTCTCTTCAGGCCAAATTTGATCCAGGCTCGCAGGGGAGTATTTTTAGGTTTTCTTAACGGACAGACGCACAACACAACAAACCTATGATACCTCCAAAGACTAGGTTTTTTTCTTTCGAAGTACGGAACCCTAAAAGCATAAATGAAATGTATTTTTATTTATTATTTTAGGATTATAATATAAAAATGTATTACAGGATAAGTTCTTACCTTCCTTGGTTATTACGAGTAGTAGTCCCAAATTACCAAGAGGTGGAATTGAAGCAGTTAAATATTCTTTCGATTATATCAATGTTGTACCATACACTTTTGTACCGACCCGTACAAGAAGTAACGTCCTTGTGGAAAAGGACCTCAAATATGTTCACGGATGATCAATTTGGGCCGAAATAAGTCGCGGGTTCACAGGAGGAACATAAAGGTTTAGACACGCACTGGCCACGGCCCATAATCGAAGCTGAGTCTATACACTGAGTGCACGTGAGGCCGAGGAGGTGCTCTATAAAAACTAACATCCCGACACCAATTGACGTCTAGTCGAGACTCGGAGACGTTTGTGCCACGGTGCGCCGTGCAGTACAGACTAGGTTCCGACGAGCAGTGTTCCTGGGCCGAATTGTGTCGCTACTAGTTATGGTGCCTGCACACATTTTACTTAATGAATAAAAAGGTGTCAATTTCCTATTATAACGAGGTTCGATCATAGACTTACATGCCACTAAGTGATAATTAATATGGGGCAAACGAGAAATCGGAGCATTTTTACGACTACCGACTTCCATGACCATCCACATAATTACTGTGGTGATGCGTTGCCCTTCTCCCCCCCCTATGGGCCATCGGCTACTCACAAACCGCACGAAACGCGACACTGAGGATGTCGCTTTACGGTGGTATTATGTAAGCAGGAGGTATCTCCCCGGTAGCGCCGGCACAATTCCGCTGCAATGCAGCATGACACCACTTCTTGCTAAGAGAGGTGGTGCTATGGTAGGTGGATGTTATACCACTCGCACATGTTCTGACATGCTTTGCCGAGCTGTTTATATTGTTTCATTAATTTACATTCAGATCAAAGAAGAGGTATCAAAAAAGCCTTACACTTAATCTTGTCTGGTACAAAGTAATTTAAGCCCACACGCTTAATAAAAATGCACGTAATAAATCCAACAAAACGCAGGAGTTGATTGAGTTTTTTGTGACAAGATTCACTCTCGACCTCCATTAGCTTCGCTACTAAATATGCGTGGTAATGCGTCGTGAAAAAATTGTGAGCAGAATCAGTTGCAGTAGAAGTAAGGTTGTGTGTGTGGATCAGGTACTCCATAAGACTTCAGCTACTGCCGCCATCATGGACGCTTATAATAAAATAGTACTGTGTACCAATAACAAAAGTC
>JAFELO010000787.1:108090-153608 GCA_017140195.1 Eumaeus atala
ACTCTTAGTCTTATTCAGATGACGCAGTATGCATAAATTAGATCCAGCGTTGATTGAATAAGAGACTAAAAACAACATCCAAATAACTGACACAAAAAGTAATAATTTTGCTTTCTGTGGACGTCATCAAGTTCCCGGATATCTCCTATGTATACAGCACATTACATTTGTCATTTGTCTCTCGGACCGACGCAGTTCACTTGGAGTTTGAACATGTAGGAGCGAACGAAGTAACAATTACATACCTAGCAGTTACCGTCACTTCTTCCGTCACAAGGCGCCGAGGTTTAATCTACGTGTGTATACTACTATTTTTATGTGTAAATATAGTACTTCATAAAAAAATATGCTGCACCAAGTGTAAAATGATTGCAGCAAAATTCAGATGATACTTTTTTTACAGATTTTACCTAAGTAAGTCAGAGTCTGGTCTGATGAGTATCGACTCCCATAGTGCCCTCCGTCCTTCCTCCCCGTCTTTGGGCAAAAGGAAATAGATGAAACCACAGCATAGGCTTACCGTACGGTACCGTGTGAGCGGGAGGTACCTCCCCGGTCGTGCCGACTCTATTCAGCTGCAATGACAGTACTTCTTGTTACCTTCTGTTCTGTTCATTGTTCAACCAGCATTGCATTTCGGATCGCATTCTCCCTTTTAAAAATGTTAGAACGTATAAAAATGTAACACCTTTGTACTCATGATTGCAATAAAGTTTCATGTTTGCACGGCGATCAAACAGTTACGAGGTGGGTGGAACTACAAAATGCCGACTTAGGATGGGTAGCAGTATCCTTTAGTTCCCCCCCCAAAATTTTTTCCCCGACACGCTCGCCAAGCGCGGGGCTTAGGAAGCAGGACGAACTATGGCCCTCAGTCTCCAGCAGATCTGCTATTTCGAATCTACGGTAGCGGTCTCGGTAACGGCGGAGCAGGGGGTGCTATGAATCCCCGGAGGGGATCGAGCTATCATCTGACGGACCTGACCCTGGTAACACACAACTGACGCACTCTCCGGTCCGACGGAAATATCTTAGAGTTCGAAGAGTGTTTGAACAATTTGCGAAGGGACCATATGTGATTAAATGAAGCCCGAAGTCTGGGAGAAGACTCAATAAATTTTAAGTCCGGCAAACTGTTCTACTACCGGAAAAGTGACGCCCTGTCCCAGGATGGTGTTGGGCTTATCGTCCGGAAATCGTACGTTAATAACGTGGAAGCGATCGGTAGTGCTACGCTCAACTTCGACACACTGCGACGACGAGATGGAGACGATGTACGATGACGATATCTCGAAAGCTATCCAGATCTCAAAAACGCATTACGCGGTGGTGATGGGTGACTTCAATGCAAAGCTGGATGGGAGAGATGGCGATGAGCTGAAAATGAAAAGTATAGTGTCTGCGGGCGTATTTCCAGGGGTCAGCGATTGGCTGAATTTCTGGAGAAAGAAGTTCATCATATAGAGTCCCTATATGATGAACTCTCTCTTCAAGAAGAAGCCGCATTGCAATTGGACATGGCTCAGCCCAGACTGAATGACGAGAAAAGAGATAAACTTCATTTTGTCAACCTGGCGCCACATATCTAATGATATCTCTGTGATCAATAAGTTAAAAACGGGCTCACTGCACCGGATAGTAAGAGGCACACTAAATATCAACACAAGGCTTGAACGGTCACGGTTAATGAAGTATACACTTCGTCCAATTCTAACCCAATGCGAAAACCCCGAAAACTTTCAGTTCGAACTCCAAAATCGCTTTCAATGCCTGGCTTAATGCGAATCAACGTACTATTTAAACAATAAGTTTGTACACGCTGTTCAATCTTTCGGGTCCAAGCTCTTTAAGACCCAGAATAAGAAAAAACTGGAAATCTCCCAGACACTATTCTCTAACTCATCGGCGAAGGAAGTGAAATGCGGTTGCAGTCTTCAGTGAACATGAAAAAGTACAGGGAGCTGAAGAGACAAGTCTCCAATGCGTTGCGGACAGACCTGCGTTCCTACAATACCTCGTGTATGAAAGAAATAATAGAGCAAAATAAGGGCTCCAAGGTGTTTGCTGGATCTGTCTATTGGCCAGACACGGCTGATGATACTGAGGACTGAAGATGGTACCGTAACTTCATCCAAGGCTGAGGTTTTGACAAAGTTGGAGAAGTTCTATGGACAGCTGCAAGCAAACACGTTGTTGCTTGTTTGGCAAAAATTCGATTGGCCCTGAAACAACTGAAGAACAAGAAGGCACCAGGGGAGGATGGAATTATATTAGAGCTTCTGAGAGCGGATGGCATACTAATACTTAAAGTCTTCCAGGAGATATTTCATTTCGTCCTTCTCATAGGTGCTGTTCCAAAAGTGTTTTGGTCTGTTCTTCAAAAAGATGATGACAACTTATTGAAGAAATACAGACCTATATCACTTCTGAACCACGTTTACAACTTGTTTTCTAGGGATATCACGAACCGTCCATAGCGCATGCGTTTGACGACTTTCAACATTCCGAACAAGCCGTTTTCCGTAAAGGCTTTAGTACTGTAGACCACATCCACATGCTGCGCCATATTATACAAAAACGGAAGAGTATAATTGGCTTTTATGTCCAGCGTTTGTGGATTACGAAAAAGCCCTCAGTACGGTTGAGACGTGGGCGGTGCTCCAGTCATTACAGCGGTGCCACATCGACTATCGATATATCAAAGCGTTGAAGTGTTTGTACAAGACACAATGTCGGTCAGATTGAAGGATCAGTATTTGAAGCCAATCCAGCTGCAGAAAGTTGTGAGACAGGGAGATATAATCTCTCTGAAAGTGTTCTCTGCTGCACTGGAAGATGACTTCAAGCTTCTGAACCGGAAATGGCATCAATATCAGTGGCGAATACATCACTCACCCTCGATTCGCCGACGATATCCTGGCCATGGCAGACTCGCTGGAAGACTTGAGTCCGGTCAAGTAAATCCAACTTCCGGAAAGAGGTCGATCAACGAATCCAACTCGGATGGGCAGCCTTTGGGAAGATAAAGATCTTTTCGTATAAAATACTACTATTCATTTGATGTGTTTACCTACTCGACATTGATTTACAGTATTTTTGTAATGATGTTACGACATATCATTGTCTTACATATTTACCGTCTATTTTTATTTTTTAGAACTAACGTCAACATTATTTTAAAACACAAGCAAAATGTTCTCTTTGCCTCAACACAATATGTCCTCGGCACTCGTGCGCAGGATGATAGGAGTGCGCGGGAGTGCGCGCGCTGGGCGGGCGGCGGCGGGCGGCGGCGGCGGACGGTCAGACTGCACACAATGAGGAACGTGTGCGTCCAGCGTGGCCGCAGCTGACAGGTGCCAATCTTGTGCGTGTTCACGTGTTGCACACGGGGCGAATTTGTAGCCTTCACTGGCTTTGGTCGCTGGGAATTTACACACCGTCCGACCGTACCGACTAAAACTGACACGGTCGCCAAAAGCCAGTTTTTATAGAGTAAAATGTGAAGTCGGGGCCTTGTCATGACTACCGACGCCCATCGGCATCCACATAATTGTTATGGCAACACGCCTTGCCCTTCTTACTCCTCCCCTTCGGTGGACCATCTGAAATTCACAATTCGCACTTCACGGCGGTATAGTTACCATCATACGTGTGGCGGCCGCTGCTATGTGGGCGGTCGCGGGAATATTGCCAGTGTGATCATTGAGCTAATAAGCAATCCTAAACACACACGGTGGCACTGCTCATTCAGTACTTGTTGTGCAACTTTACAAAATAATAGTTTACATTATAAGTACAAAGTGTAAGCTTTATCATAGAATTCTATTATATTTAACACATAATTAAATACAAAGCTAATCGCTGGCGCGCTCCCTGCTGTTATCTGTGGACCGAACATAACCTTGTATTGCTTAACATAGGTCCTATTTCAGTATTCAGCAGATAATATTGCATTTTTAAATATGTTTTATTATATGATTTATGAGAGCTAATACTTATCGGGAAACCCAGTGTTTGTACGCTCTCTACTCACAAACATGTGCAAGTACTTTCTTACAGAAGGAGGGACAGATGTGACTTTCCACGTGGTAATTTATCACAGTCCCGATTCCAGCTCAAGACATTTATTCACAAGGTACACCCGCATACGTAACGTCGTGTACGTGTCGTAGTCGTATTGTATAAATCGCCGTATATGCTATACCAGCCATTCCCAAAAACAGGGCCGAATTGTTATGTGGCGGGCTAACGGTAACCCGGATTGTCATTGCGGGACGTTCTTTAATGTGGCGGCTGACGTTTAGCCTCATCGAATTGATTGATTTTAGGCAGTGATAGTGATCGATACAACTATGAAATTAGACCAAGTGTTTTGAGTGCAAATAAAAAAACCTCACCACGAAGGCTTAGTCGGGAGCTATGCCTTCAATGATCAATCGATTCAATAATACAGGTGAAAATAAAATGCTTAATTCGATATATATAGTTGCTACATATAGTCGTTTATATCTATCGCTGTATAGTTCATTCTCTCCTGCGAAGCCACACGAGTTTCACGTAGTGTGTCCTGCCACGAGTTCACGCGTCGCTCGCCGAGCAGTGATTGCGGGAGGATGGCGCCCATTACAGGACCCCTCGGTTAATTCCCTCCCGCATCTGACACGGGCAGGACACAGGTAAATTAGAGCACTTTGTAATGACGCGCCCAGCTCCTCGGAGTACGGACGCTTACCGACATGACATGATATTTCCGCTTTATTGTACCTTTTGTTTACGTCTAAGGGAGTAGAGCCTTGGCGTTCTTTAAATGATGTTTAGTGGTAGAGCAGGATGGAAAGGGAAAATTCGATGATGATAGTTATAATAGAAGAGTATAGAGCAAGGAGAAGAAACAAGACATGAGAGGCTGAGGCTCACGTTTGTTAATTTCCTCATATGTAGGGACCTTTTAGTTTGTTCAGTTTAACAAGCTCGCAGGCAAATATTTTTAAAAATCTACAGATTCCTAAGAATTAAGGTTTTCTGCCCAGTTGCCGGAAATGGAAATAAAGAGTATTTAAAATAGCACGTTTCTTTACCACATTCATACATAATATGATTTTGTAAACTTCCTGTAACGAGTTTACAGCAATTGCATGACTCTAACTCTACCCACCCCACTAGGGAACTTGCCCGAAAAAGTGTTGCTGTTGTTGTTGTTATAACTCGTATACTAGTATTTATACAATAATATTAATAAAACTTAAGCTTTCAGATCCAGGTGAAACGGAATCATGAGGCATGAGTCATGAAGCATGAAGTCTTCGTCTCGAGCGTCTTGTTAACACGAAGGATAAAATGTTATTTATTGCAGATGCAAGTTAATAACACTTGGCACTCGGTAATTGGAGCAGCGGCGCGGCGGTTACTTCATCAGCTCAAGGCCTGATCACTGATGTGGTCACTGGTCGGCCCCGCTCCAGTTTTTGTCCAACCCCAACCCTCACAAGTAATCTCCTCGGTGGTTTTCGGCACATTAAGGGAGTGAATTTTGATCTTCAAATTTGATTATATTTCGATTGTCTGCGGTTTATTTTGATTTACAGTAATTCTATTCGGCTTAAACTGATTCGTAAAATTTCTGTAATTGTTTTTTTATGGTTTAAAAGGGCAAACATGCTGCCGCAGCTTTTACGTCTACCGACCTACGCCTGTGAACATCCGCATAATGATTGTGCCCGCCCAATACAATCCAAATACAATACTACCAATAATATACCACTTACTAAATTCATCATTATCATCAATAGCTCCAGTTCGTCTCCATAAAGTGCTATACGGCCGCAGGGGCTATGGCCACGTAAAGTCACAAACTTTGAGCAGTCCAGAATCTGATCGTCTTGATGGATCGAAAATATATAATTGTGCTTAGCAGCTAAGGACGTTACTCGTACATACAAGGGATGCACAATTGTGCATAGGCTAGTAACGTTACTAGCCTCATAAATTTTCCAACAATACATTTAATTATCAGCAATTGTAAATAAGTAATGTGACCCTCGAAATGAAAATTGAAATATTAACTGAGCAACTTATTCGGATAATTTTGAATTTTAATGACAATGATACCTACCGACTAATGAAAACGTTTTGCCGATAGATAAATAGCGTAGATACCTTCATTTGGCAACACTAAAGTTTCATTAGGATCACGCAGCTATGAGTAAATTGTATGATAATGAGCTCTATAGCTGGACATCAATAAAATTATCATGTCCCCGGACAATGGACGGAATATTAACAACTCATTGTTGTTTATATCAAATGACACGGTCCGTGGACAAACACAAAACAAAGGCCGAAATGCACCACTAAGTGATATTTATAACTGAGCGTTCCCGCCGATTTTGGGATGGGCCTCGTGTTTTTGTGACGTGAAAACTATGAGCATCCAATTAGCTATGGCACAGACTATGATGGCGTCTCGTGAGTTCGTTTTGAGTTTCATAGAGAAACTCTATTATCTCCGTCACCCCTTACACATCATCACCTCCTCACACCCTATAAAATAAATCTCAGGGCTTATTTGACACGAATGCGTTAGTAATAATCCTTATCAGGTGAGCGTGGTAAAATATGAGGAATATTATAATTATAATGTTACACTCTTAAGATGGTCGTCATAGTTGATTTTATTACTAGTAACAGAAGGTATTTATTATTATTAATAATTATTAATAAGGCTAGGTCATAAAACACTCCAAAGCGAGATGGTAATTTTCCATTCATAATTATCTTAAACAACACTTAGGAAAAGCTTCATTGATATTATTTCGGAGAGAGTTACTAATGACGGCGACGCTGATGCATTTTTCATAATAGCTCACCGGAATGGCATGCTTTGTCGTCTTCTAGTTTAGGAGCATTGTTTTTGCTCATGACATGTCTCGGCGGAATCATCAGACAGTAAAACTAATTGAACCCTGGTAATTAATTATCTTGCAATGAATGAACCCTCGTTGTTTCTACTCGGTCAGACATCAGGATAGACAGAGGCCGATTTTGTTGTATGGGAAATGCGGATTATCTTTTTCTTGCTATGACATAGATAGGGGGGCAAACGTGAAACTGGGTCACGAAAAGGACCTCCGACGTCCATAGACAGCTGCGGCACCAGAGTTAAAGCAGCTGTTTTACCGACATTAGAAATAAGAAGAAGCT
The DNA here is from genome assembly GCA_017140195.1 of Eumaeus atala. Taxonomy (NCBI): domain Eukaryota; kingdom Metazoa; phylum Arthropoda; class Insecta; order Lepidoptera; family Lycaenidae; genus Eumaeus; species Eumaeus atala. The sequence goes on from JAFELO010000787.1 coordinate 115,294, forward strand.
CTTTTCTCGTAATTGGAATAGCGTAGATCCGCTCGGGCTTCGCCTGTGAACAACAGGGACCGGATTGTTAACTTAACAAATTGTACACCTAAATCCTACCCGAAATTCGTTTGTCCGTGCATGGAAAACCGCATGAAAATCAATCCAGTAGGTTATCAGGGAATCGATCACAGACGTCGGTCTGTACAACAACTTTTGGTAACTTTGTTATGTTAACATGTACAGATATTAATATCCCAATGATATGACCTATCGGAGGACACCTAACTTTTTTTTCGTTGGCCACTCCTGCTCTTTAGTGCCTCTTCTTATAAGAGTGCCCCTCTCAAAGAACAGCACCCTCGGTTCGATTCGCGCAGGGTGTCAGGGTTTGCCCCAGGCTACTGAGCCTTGCCGCCATGACTAGGCTTGAACTATGATGGGGACTGGAGGACACCTGCTCTAAATCTGAGGAGGATATTAGGCCATATTTCACCTGTCATACGACGGCGCAATATGAGAGATTTTACACTTCATATACCTGGTTTATTCTCGACAGACAAGAAGTTATCCTTCACCGGAACTTAAATAAAATTTTGTATTCACCAAATCCATACCACTAGGACCGCAGTTGGTGTGCTCCGCCACTGTGCCCGCACGGTCGCCCGAAATGTCAATAATTATTCATGCCGATTGATTTTTTTCCTTCTGTTTACCGTGCAACATTTTTTTCTCACGTTCTCTTATACCGTATATGTAACTATAATGTGAAAACAGATACGAATGCGCCGAGCGTCAAGGCAGGGTGTACAGTAATGAGAGGTAAGTAGTATGATCACTTCTGGGTAACCGGTCGCTCCCTCTGACGCGCCGACGAGTGAAGAGTGAATGAAGGCAAGTGAAATGAGGCTGTAACAGGTAATGCCATTGATGCAGCGGAACTCCACTGGGCTGGAGTAACCTGGGTACCTCCCGCTCACACGATACCCGCGTGATGTGACCTAAAGTAAAGACCTCCCCCCGAATAGTGCTTTGCGTATTTTGGATGACATGTGGGGTCCAGATTATGATTACGTGATCGGTAGTTATTTACTTTTTTACACAAATGGCAAGCCTGACATTGTCTTTGCTTGAAACATATTTTCGGGGATTCCCGCAGATAATACGTATCAGTAAAATATCTCTTTCCTAAATCTATTTCCTTATTTTTCAAATTATAATTATAACTTTTAATTATAAAAACGTTTACGTAAGCATGGGGGGAGGGGGTAAGAGCTTTGCTTACTTTTGCTGCGAATGCGACAGCATAGTTGTCATTCCACGGTGTTATCAGGTGAGTGAGAGGTATCTCCCCGGTCGTGTCGGCCCAATTAGACTGCAATTTGGCATGACACCATCTCTTATATTTAATTATTCAGATTTAGAGTTCAGACAGACAAATCCAACAATCCAACAGGGGAAACATTTGCCGTGTCATGAGGTCTACCTATTCAAATTACTCAACAATCATCACTTACCCACCACTCGGTATTGAAACATGAGAGATGCACGGGGGTTTGCTCACCGGCTCTGTTCCCCTGACTCCCTACACATTATTTAAGTTCCCTATCGTTATTTCACTCTCCCCTTTCAGGGGCCTGACACCACAAAGATAGAAGTTGTCATCGGCCTCGTCAGTCCTGACTATCTCGATACAGCTATGTTGTTACCTATCCTTCCTCTTCGTGCCACGTGTGCGCAAATTTCTTCAATTGCCTAAAGCCCTGTTCCGTTGCGACCAAATCCTGATGATAGACTGGGCTCACTGTCTTCCGTTTGATGCCGTCCAAAATGATGTTTCACTCGTTTTTGTACAAGTCGCATGCCCACAGTACCTGGTCTCTGGTTTCAGCTTTATGGCCGCAAGGACATGATGGCAGGTCACATAACGCCATCCTGTGTAGGCGACCTCCAAAGCACCCGTGCTCTGTTAGTATCTGTGATATAACGTATCAGGTATAACGTACCACCCATTGATATGTCAGACGCGTTGTTACTTCTGGATAGAAGCAGTACAGCGCCCTCCCGTCGGTACACGCGGCCCTGTGTGAATGCCAAGTGGAGATGACGTCGTCCGCGATAGCGCTCTTATTTTTCTTACGCTCCTTGCCCCTGAGTCCCACGCACTCCTCCTGCATGCATCCTGCTCGAAGAACGATCGTGAGACCTTCCCGAAAGAGCTGAGACGGCCTTCTCGCCCATCAAAACCGCATGCAGCGCAAAGGATCTAGCATCGTGTACCCCAAGCACCTTGGTCACACATTCATCCTAATGATAGGTCCGCTTTTAAAACGACCCGACGTCGACAATTAATGTCATAGTCTGGGACTTGGCTGCGGGAAATGGTAGCCTATTACGGATCCCCCAATCCGATAAACTGTTCAAGAACGTGGAACATTTCTGTTCGATAACGGCGCGTGACGGTGCCTCGATCACAATCGTCAAATCGTCTGCGTATGACACAAACTTTACACCCTTTGGTCTCGGCAATTTAAGGATATCGTCCAGGAGGAGTTTCCATAGTGTGGGGCCCAATACCGAACCCTGGGGACATCCCATTGTGGAGACCTTCCAAAGCGTGCGGTGGCCAACAACATAACGATTACAGAAATAACTAACGAGAGTCTGATAGATGTTGGGAGAGATGCCGGTAGTTTTCGCTTTTAACAGTATCAATGGCCACCATGCATTACCGAAGGCTACGGGGATGTCCAAAAGGACGAGCTGGACGTACTTATATGTCGAATTATCTACTATCTAGAACTCAATATATGTCAACAATCATCAGCCGGAGGACGTCCACTGCCGGACATAGGCCATCCCTCAAAGAGCTCCAGAAGTCAGCGCTTCGAGCCACTCGCGTCCAGCGGCTCCCGGCGATCGTAACCGAGTCGTCAGTTCGCCGGGTACGGGGCCGCCCGAACCTCCGGCATGTAATTATGTATTAATAAAACTCGATTTTGGCACTTTTTCACGTCACAATAAATACGTGTTTTGTATCTATGATTCATAATTTCCGAAACTTAACGTAGCATTTTCGAAGTAAGCGGTTAAAAATTGATCATGCTAATCAGTCAAGATTATAAACCATATCCTGGGTTTAACGACTATTTATTTGTTTTGATTAACGTATTCAACAAACAGTCGATTTCACAGTAAACTGATCAATAACTCTCTCACGCGCACTAACAGCTGCATATAAACAAAAGATGCTTCCCAAATGATCCATTATGTCCTAAATCCCCTAATCTAATCAAGCGTTTCTGAACTAATGGGAGCATATTGTTTTTGGGGGTACGTTGACCCCGGGACCACGTGTTGTCCACACGTGCATCGCTTCCTTTGTCAAAATCTTATCCTTATTTGAAACCCTTTTCTAAGTTCTAAATTTCGTGAGGAGGGCTAACGAAAGAGGGAACAGTGAAATCTATGGAAACAATTATATTAAATAGAAAAATATTAATATATTAATTAACCATGTGATATGAATCATCGACAAAAGAGCGATCAGAGTAACTTGGTGCCTACCGACACCCATTAACATCCGCATTTAATGCGTTGCCCTCCTTCACCCTATCCACACTAATGTGTCGCCGGTTTGTCACAATCAACACGAAACACGGCTGAACGTGGTTCATTTACACACACGGTTATATTTATAAGACTAAAAAAGAATTATAAGCCGTGCATCGAATTCTTTGACTTTATGGCAGAACAATATGACAACATACCTTCGATCCAGTTGTTAAGGTTAGGAGTGGACAGTCACCTTACTGAATGGGTCACTTTTAATCAACCCCAACACGACTGTAGGGTGTCAACAACACCTTCATTCAGTAAGAGAGAACCTGGGGCCTCATCATCATCATGTCAAGTCCCAGCTAATCCTAAATCTATATCTAAAAACACATGAATGACCTCCCCCCGTCGTGAGGTCGTCCATACTCTCACGAATGGCTTGAATTCCGACGGCATGGTCATAACTTCGCGCTGTTCTGACGTCTTAAGTTTACGCGAATGTTATTCATTAGAATATTCTGTAAAGCTTCTGCAATGTTGGGCTAGCTAAATAATCAATTAAACCGCAACAAAATCCGTGAAAGTACTTTTATTCTCGCTGTTTATTAGTGCGAGTGAACGGGACTTCTCTGGTCGAACGGGCCCGTTTTTATACTTTAACATGTGAGGAAAAAGAATATACAAAGTCGTTTAGTAGTCACTACTGACGATAACCAAAGGTCCAGAACAAATAGGTCACGGGAAGCTCAAAACCAAAAAACCGACATAGCTGTCACTTCACGCAGATATCAATAAGTGAGCGAGCGGCACCACCAAGGTCGTGTTGGTGGGATTCTGCTGCAGCGCAGCTCGGCCTCTTACAAAATCGCCTTCAATGTTCAATATTCTATATCGACTCCACATGTTTCGTTTCCGACGGCCCCAAGCGTGTGACCCTTCGCAGTTGCGAGGCTGCACTTGTTAGCCATACAATAACTAACCCTCTTCCTCCGCGGCCCATTCAAGTGTGACGCCATCGGCTCCACATATCCTCACACGTACACAACGCGCCGTGCACATGTTGTGAGGCTGCTCTTGTCCCCGGTCCGTCTCGTGCACGTGGACGACTGTGCGTTTATATCCTCACACGTACACAACGCGCCGTGCACATGTTGTGAGGCTGCTCTTGTCCCCGGTCCGTCTCGTGTACGTGGACGACTGTGCGTTTATATACGAGTGCTCTATCTTGTGGCCAAAGTCGTTTTGACCTTTTATATGATTGTCCAAGGAAAGAGAAGAAAAGATTTAAAAGAATATAACACAGGCCAATTTGTAAGTACCTGGATGTGAGTTAAACCCACAACAATTAGAAGTTTCCTCGCAAATATGAACAATATATGAATGCTTGTCAAATTGTATTTATTGCAGAGGTTCAGCGTATGTGCCTGCCGCAGTGCGAGTAACGTTTTATCTAACTAAAATAATGAAACCGGATGCTAGTTATATTCAAACTAGCTAAACCCCACAGTTTCACCCGCGTTATGTCATGGCATTACGCGGGTGAAACTGCATTATCGTCGGTAAATGCACAACTCAACACAAAAATAATTTTTGAATTCGGGCCAATAGTTGCTGGGATTAGCGCATGCAAACAAACATACTCGTCAGCTTTATATTATTAGTTTCAGTGCGTCTTCTCAATATAATCTTTATCTGTACGAAACTACCTTATTTTCCATTTCATCGTCCAATTATTTGTAAAAGTTATAGCATTTTGTTCCGTATCAATTATATGGAATTGACGGAATTTGAAACCGCAACACGTGAAACGACAAATAAATGGATAAAATAGAGGTAGAGAGTAAACTTGGGTAGGCACGTGTGACCAATAAAATAGAGGTAGAAAGTAAACTTGGGTAGGCACGTGTGACCAATAGTAGCAATATTAACCTATATACAGGCACGAGATGGTGCTCAAAAGGTTATTGCCTCAGTTAGGTGTTACTCACGGTTCTACGTCCCTGATACGGCTTTGCACCGATATGTTTACGGTAGTTAAAATACGAGGGATGATTGATAAGTATCCGTAACGACAAAGACAAACTTTCATAATCTATTTAAAACTATTTTATTTTTCAACGCACTTTCCTTCTACCTCGATGCATTTAGTCCAGAGCTTTCCCAACGCCCTTATACCAGTTTGATAAAAAGTTTTCCCTAGCCCCTCCAAATACTCGTCTACGGCGGCAATGATTTCATCATTCGAAGAAATTCTTCGGCTAACCTAACCATTTCTTGAGATTCGAGAATAAGTGGAAGACGCACGGGGCCATATCTGGGTAATAGAGGGGATGCGGTAACAATTCGAACCGCAATTCATGAAGTTTGGCATCTGTAACCCTTGACGAGTGCACAGGTGCGTTGTCGTGGTGGAATAAAACTTTCTTTTTGGCTAAATGAGGCCGTTTCTTTCGGATTACTTCACAAAAATTTTGCAGCAAGCTGCACAACACTCTCTATGTATTGTTTTTCCTCTTTGCAAATAATCCTCTAAAATAACCCCTCGAGCATCCCAAAAAACAGTCGCCATCACTTTGACGGCGACAAAACCGCTTTTGCTTTCTACGGCGCAGGTTTTTCGTTCTCAGTCCACTGCCTAGATTCTTTTGTTTCAGGAATATAATGATGTATACATGTTTCATCGACTGTCACATAACGCTGCAAAGACTCGTTAGCATCACGCTTCAACAGCGCCTAACACTTTGACGACTCGTCCGCTCGACGTTGCTTTTGGCAAAGATTTTACATTTGCAAATGTTGGTGTTAAATGTTTAAAACGCATTCAGAGGAAATGCTTTTGATGACCACCGACGGCTATGGATATTCTCACGATTGTTACGCAAATGCTTTGTCTTCCAATCACCGCCCCCAATGGTTTTTTTTTCGGAGGTTCCTAATACTGGTTGGCGGCGCTAGTACAGCCTCAACAGTTCGACTGACTACTAAGACTTTTTTGTGTTCAGGTAACCCCTCAATGGGCCACAGAACACACAACAACAGACACAAACCGCGACAGCGACGCTGTCACTTTACGTCGGTATCAAGTGAGCGAGAGGTATTTCCCCAGGCGTGCCGGTCCAATTCCGTTGGATAGGAGGATGTGGTGTCATGGGTGCATGACACCACATCCACATCATGCATGGTAATGCATGAGACTACATCCTCCTAGAACTTTCTAAGAAAGCTTTTAATCTTCCAAATTTCAAAATAACAGTACCCACACGCACCGAGTATTACGCCTGTGACACAAGGACAGACGACGGACAGACTGACTTGGCGAAACTGTACGGGTTCCTTTTTTGCTATGGATATGGTTATGGAACCCTAAAATCCGTAGACGGTGTCTAGTTTCGGTCGATTCTAGCAAGCTGCACGCTCTGCGGTTTAGGAACTTGTTTCTTTGTTTATCAGTATTTTAGAGGTACATAGTCTGTATTTAGTCTTTTTACAACTGTTCAATACTTTTTATTTTATTATTTTGATCCAATGTTAATTCAAAGGAAAGAATGAAACTGTTGACATTTCGTTTGCTAAAGTCGGCCGAGAGACTTTCACGCACGACCAAGCACACATCATGTAGGCAGGTAGGTACATACGTGGGCTGTCGCCACTCCTGGTCTAGCGTAAACTAAACATTACTGAACGGATTTCGATGAATATTGCCTAGTTTCTGTCCAGCCTCATGTCTGCATATGTCAGCTCTCAGGTGAAAGCTGCAGCAGGAGACGTGAGTGACTCACCTAAATGCGGTTAAGCGTTACGCTGGTGTTACCTCGACTACCTCGAGTAGTAACCGCTGTTGCTCAATATTTTATTGCTCATATTTTTACATAATATCTTAAGAACACCAAAAATAAATCTATGCACACTCTAAAACAAAATCCCCTGTCTGTCTGTATGCGATTATTAGGAAGATTAGAGTATACAAGTTATTCACAAAGCAGCAGGCTAAGCCCGGGCGAAACGCTAGTGTGGTGTGTTTTAGACGAGTGGAACCGCAAGCCTGAGTCAGAGTGCTGAGTCACTTAACATATCATTATATTTGTCTACATACGAGTGTAACATTGTGTATGACGTGGCCAAAACTAATTAAGGACGTTGAGCTCAGGTGGCGAGGCACCGGCAGCTGCTCCATTCTAGTTAGTGAAGGTAGTACTAAAATAAATAGTTTGAATAACGAAACGTCGAGAAACTCGATAATACTGCTTTCCTACTCTTATTAAATTTTGGAAATCTGGATTCGAGGGTAACCTCCATAAGATAAGATATTCAGATCAATGTTACAAGGCTTGTTAACTTATTAACTTAAATAAAAAAAAAAAAACAAGTTTCCTCATTACGAGAACTGATAAGGACTACAGTAATGGCGGGACTTGGACAGCCTATAAAATATTCGATTATTTTCATAAAACAGAAAAAAAATCTAAATAATTTTGTCCAGCAGGTACTAACCAAGCTGCACGGATTCGTCCGAGAAATTCTGTCATTGGTCGTAGCGGTAAACTTAACGTTTATCATCAAAACCTTTCTATACTTTTTACTTCAGGAGTGACATTGTTGTTTTTTTTTACTAAATTTACCTTTTGATGTAACTTTAATAAAGTTACATTAAAATGTAAAAAGAAAATGGTGTGAATTTTCACATTTTAAAATAGACTAAGAAGTAGGAAGTCATTTTGTTTTTATTTAAAGAATTAAAAAACAAGAGCGTGGCGGGCGCTTTTGCATAAAAAATAGGAAGTCGCCCTTAAACTTTACTAAAAATGTGTATGAGAATATCTTGTACTACTGTACATCTATCTTTTATTTTGAAATGTGAGAGTTAATAAGTAGCAGCCTGCAGCAGTAGCCACCGTGAGCTACTTACACCATTACAGCCTTCAGAACTCATGAGATAACTTGTTTGCTGTCGCCAGTCCACGTCAGGTTACAGCGCCTCTCCGCCAGCCCCCCTCCAGTGAGAGAGTGCTCTCTAATTGTACGTAACATTTTTTATAATAAAAAGAATATACTCGAAATGCTCTCACGATCTGTGTTCTATGTTCCCCATTCCCGAATGTGGGGTCAATGATCTTCGCCTGCGTAAATCCTTTCGGAGCGCACTTGATTTTTTCTGTTTTGTTTTATCTGTAGCTCGTTTCTTTAGTGATACAATAAAGTTTATTTTGAAGTGAAAACTTCACTAGGCGCGGTGGACACTTTTGGGTGAACGATAATCACTGAATTCGCGTCATCGTCACGTCACGCTGTGCGCCGAAAGCAGATTCAGTAATGTAGCACTTAGAGTAACGCTGTGCCGCGCCTACGACGCTTGCGTTGCATCTGCATTTGTTCTGTGCGCACTGTGCAATGCAGTCTATCCCGACTGCTTTGCACAGTGCGCACAGAACAAATGCTGATCGACGGATGAGCTATACCGCGGAGGCTCCTCGGTCAAGCTCGCCAGTGTATCACAACAATACCGGCTTGCAGCAGTAACGCACTTAGCAGTAATGAGCTGGACATGAATTTTCAAATATCAAGACTTACTCAACTTGAGTAAAGCTATATGTTTGTTTATTGTTAAGTTTTTTATTTCCAAATCATTATATATTCTAGAACATTACGTGTATGGTCTCTGTGTTGGAGTGAAAACTTCTTTACCGGCGTTAGGGAAAGCATTATATAGGCGTCAGCAAACATGCTGTACGAAGCACACATGGCAGCGCGTAACCGCGCGCGTAGCCATGACCTACATGCAGCCACGTGTACAAGCTGCGTCCTGAAATGCTGTATCCAAGACAGTTTTAAGTTTTGCTTTTAGCAATAATCCTTAAGAACGTCCTCCTCTCTCTTTTATTTTTCACTCGTGTCAAATGAACGTTCTGGGTTCGTGGCAGTGCCTGTCTAGTGCCAAGACAAGACTTTGTCTTCACGAAATTTGCGATTTGGATAATATACTAGTTTCCACGTTCTTTATGTAAAAAAAAAAACCGCTACGTAATTAGAGTCGGTTGAAAATTAACCTATTATTTTTATATATAATAACTCCTAGTTAATTTTTATAAACACTTCCACTATTCTAAAGTGTTTTTGTAGATTTTTATACATTTTTGGTTCTAATTAAATATATATAATTACTGCAAGAAGTCGCAATTGGTGCTTTTAAGTATTTAAAATTTTTGTGATTATTAATTTTATATTTAAATATACGAGTAAATTTAAGGTCCACGATCCGTGGTAACGCTTCTGTGAGATGAATTAAATGTTAGATTTTACATAGTGCACGGCAAGCCACTCCAGACCACAGCCGGGGCCCGGGGGGCAGGGGGGGGTCCCACAGATAACAACGACCGCGGACAAAGACAAGCAACAGATCTAGTCAACGTTTATTGAAGGTTGAATAGATTATACCAATGTCATAAGTGATTAGATTAGATTTTGAAGTAAATCAACCAAGCATACTTCATTACATCCTCCATCTAGAATATGCTTAAAAATAAAAGTATTCATTGTACAGTAAACAGTTTTTATTTAATTTTACCTTTTCAGTTTTTTTTTCAAAATACAGCATGTTAGCTATGTCTATACAAGTAGCCCAAAACGATTTTAGAATGTCTTAGACTTATTAGATTTGAACAATGGACCCTTTCGGTGACGGACTGGATATTTAATGTCATTCTACTATTTGCTGCAACCGGTAAATGATATCCCTAACATGATGATAGCCCGTGTTCCGGTGTTTACGCCTGCCTTCATAATTAAACTATCACTGCTCTAACATCAGGCTAACATATTTAATCGCCCGCGCAGATAACATCGCATCCGAAATATATTTGAATGAGATATCCAGTCGCTCGGTTACTGTTGTGAAACACAATGGCCTGCCCACTATAGAACTAAGTCATAGTAATAATTGTAATAACATGATAATGGTTTAAAGCGACATACATGCATTGTTTCCGTCGTCTTTCCTGCGGTTTATGAGTATCCGGTGGCCTATTGGATGGCAGGTGATAAGGAGGTCAACACATCAGCGGAACACTTGTGCGGTCACGCAGGTAGTCTTGGGTTCTTGGGCTGTTCATGTATACCGTAAAGAGAAATAGTTGTTATAACTCTCATATCGGGATGCATCCTTACCACCTGCGGTACAGAGGAGGGTCAGTACCTTTCCTCCTACACTTGTATCAATCTCATGAGTCTGTATTGGGCTTCTCTTCAAGTGAATGGGAAGTCCCATCATGCGCAAAAACATATATATGTGAGTGGATATACGTGAGTGGCATTTATGATTCAATTATGTGTATACATGAGTCGATAAACCTGGTTACCATTGTTGTGTTGCAGCAGAATCAGGCCGGCGCGATTGGGGAGGTACTTGTCGCTCGCATGTTAACGACGTTAGTGAACGCTGTGCTGATGCGTTCCGTCTGGTAAAGGGCCACAGATCTACGGCCGTGCGGATGTTTATCACCGAAGTGTGTTCCGCTAGTGAAAGCTGCCGAGAGTCAAGGCAAGACTTTAAACTTGAAACTTTCTACGCCGAGCATGATTTGGTGAAATAGCAACAATCGTGCATGTAATTGTGTGTACCTTAAGCGGACGCGGTTTCGGCTGATACTAAATTTAATCACAGGAAAAAGATGATATACCACCTACATGTGATGTACCACCTACATATGATGTACCACCTACATATGATGTACCACCTACATATGATGTACCACCTACATATGATGTACCACCTACATATAATGTACCATCTACATATGATGTACCACCTACATATGATGTACCACCTACATGTGATATACCACCTACATATGATGTACCACCTACATATGATGTACCACCTACATGTGACGTACCACCTACATGTGATGTACCACCTACATGTGATGTACCACCTACATGTGACGTACCACCTACATATGATGTACCACCTACATGTGATGCGTAAAATTGTTGAAAACATTGCAGCGGGTTACTGACCTATCCACGATAAAAGGACACTGACCTTTGCATGAAGAGGTCATCGCATCGAATCGTTATCAGTGTTTACATGTGTACTACACGTCGACGCTCTAATTGTATCTAATAATCATGTGCGTAATGTAAATAATTACACGTAAAGACGAATGTGAGGTTACGTCGAGCCGAGACCCCATAGCCGCGAGGTTCATATGAGGGCTCTACATGTGCGGACTTTGACTAATCCCACCACGGCCCCCAGCCCTGTAGTGAGTGCCGCAAGGGTTTGTGTCATGGTACTACACAAGGAACAAAATGGTTTATATTTTCATGTATGTTTTATTCATTTTGTTACAGTAATAATTACATATTATAAAGCAAAGTGCCCTTACCTGTCTATATGTTTGTGTTCGATTTTATGAAAATTTACTGTACGGATTCACATGCTGTTTTCACAAATGGACAGAACGATTACTGAGGGAGGAAAGTATATAATTTGTTAAGGTACCAGTCCCACCCATGTTGGTCACGGGCGAAGCCAGGACGGATCGCTAATAAATAAAAGTAATTGTAATAGTATTCAGGATCTGAACGGGATTCGATCCCGTGATTCCTGAGGTAATGTGCGCGGCGCTCCCGTACACGTATTTACGCACCAATGCGCAAATCAGTCGTCTGAGTAATGCACCGAGGTTCAGGATCGCGCGAAGTAAGGTCAACGCTATTTTGCGGATGTTTATGGGCGTCGGTAGTTAACAAAAGGCTCCGGCTGCTTATTTGTACCCTCATACTATAAAAACAATTCATTAAAAGACTGCTGTATCCAACCAACCATTATCCAATAAAACAAAAAAAGATTCCTAAATAGCTACAAATTTTTGAATCCTAATTTTGGCCTTACTTCATTACATTGTACTTCGTTACATTGAAATAAACTGAGTATCATTGTGATACTCAGTTTATTTGAATCACAAACAGAACAAAAAACTGGAATCCGCGTTACGCTCAATGAGCGACAACAATACTAGATCTAATCTCGGGTCTAGACTTAGGTTCGGCCTCACTATTGGACACCAGGCAATTCGACGTCTGTAATCCACGTTCACGTAGATATACACCGTACACGTGACTCCACGGATTAGACCGGGCGCAGGCGTGCCAGGTTTACATCTTAGTCTGGTGACTGATATCGGTTGTTTTGGGGATTTTAATAACAGTCCGAAGTCAGAAAGTCAACACCCCCGCTCCTCGGAGAGCACTTGCGCCTGGTTTTTTCCAGCATGTCGGGCTGCCGGACATGACATCGGAATGTCCGGCGTGGACAGGGTCTATAAGCAAGTACTCGGTCTGTCGCCAAGGTGATCTTCATCGGCTGCTGAGGCGGCTGAGGACTCCCGTAAAGTTTCAGAGTACCGGGGTTCTCCCACTCGGCAGTTCCTCTACAGATACTGTTGCCAAAGCCGAAATGCGAAAAGATATTGTAAGATTCGGCGCCCGAGGTCTAAGGAGCTAGTGGTAGCAACGTGAAAGTCTTGTTTAAACAAACACGATCCGTGCGGTTGGCTAAACTTGACTTTGATCGATAATTATTTAAAAGTTGTCATCAATCTGTTAGAATAATCACTTAACAAGTATAAAATATAGGCCTCTCATCCACTTAGCAGACTCACTGAGCACTGACGTACACTTCTCAAGGTCAAAGCTGGTGTTGACAGATTGCACTTGAAGTGTCTAGCACCATTCGTAACTCTCATTTTAGATTTGACTTGTTGACAGTTCAGGCGACAGAGACATCTCTTGCTTGATCTCACCTGTTTCAAGTTCTTAAAGCGAGAACTATCCATAGACATATTATTGTCGTATATTTACGCGAATGTTATTCATTGTTGTGTCTCTTTAACGGATTTAATCGGGCACAAGGATTTTGACATATTCGTTCATGACGGTGATTCTGTCTCATTCCCCAAGAATATCCATAGATAATTAATAAGTAGTGAAAACGAAGTATACCTTTTTGTAACAATGAAATATTGTTCCGAGTGGGCAATAAACTTTTCAAATTTCTGTTCCGAGCACGAGGTGTGTATAAAGTAAACCTTGAGATCCATAGTAGACGTAACAGCTGTACCGTATCTTTAGTCTGTGGCTGTACCATACTGTACTTACCAAAACATTCCCTTCTACGAATCACTTTGAGCTATAATAATAAACTTTTGGGGAATCCGTCGAAACTTTAAGATGCAACTGCATGAAAATAAAACTTAAAATCATGTTAGATTCAACTTGTATTTAAATCGCATTCAGTTGACATTGAACTCTGCTGTTGAGAGATAGGGATAAGTATTAGTTAACACCCGTATGATCAATGGAATCAGCTGCAGGATTGCGCGCGCATCTGTCAGTTGTGGCGCGAACGCTGCGCCTCGTGAGCGTGTGACAGACATTTTTCTCTATTTACAAAATATTGCGTTCGAAAACGAATCTGTGCTTGTTGAACTTCTATGAGTTATTCTACATTTTGTGTGGTAAGTGACTATTATTATCATTGATAACTTCTTTGTGCACTAAATTGAATCTAGAAACAAATTGTGCGATCGTTCGTTAGGTAATTTGCCTAATAACATTTGCAGAATGTTTTGTTTTGTTTATTACTAAAACCTATTTTTTATCTACAAAACCCTGATGCTGAAGTTCATTTAGTGGCCCAGTTGTATACAATTAACATCGTCAAGAATTTGACTACAATTTATTAGTAAACGTGTTAAATGTAATGTTATCGCTATAGTAAACTTATTGAAATTAAATTAAAATTCTATTTAATATGTTTTTCTAATTACATGTGTTATATGATGATATAACATTATTTAATGAAGAACAAAAGCAAAGTTAGGTATCCACGATGTTTTTATTCTTCGGTGTAAAACAGAGATTGAAATTCCAGAAAGTTCGGTATGTGTTATATTTAATTGACATAATGTATGTTAATTAAATATAACACATACCTAACTTACCTTACCTTACTTTACCTAATGTTCTAGAAATTTTCAAGATAATCTTTCCTTTAGGAAGGGTAATACTACTTATATCTAATGATTTTTAGACTCATTAAAATATGAAAATGATCTATTGAATTCGAACCCAAACCGAGTGAAGTACAGTACCGTGTAGCCCAACAGGGCAGGCGGCACAAAGGAGCTTCACCCAGAAGTGCTGCCCCTCCGGATCGTCATTTATCGTTTTGTATGCATAATGCATAATTATATTGTAGGGCTGCATATTAGGGGCACGAGTACAGAGCGAACTCTCGCTAAGGAGTACAATAATATTAGATAGGTACACGGTACACACTATATTAGTTATCGGACACGAGTGTCAGTAGACTTTCTTAGTCTAGTTGGAGAGATCTAGTTGGAGAAAATCTCCAGGCTCAGATCTAGGTATTCTTACTGTCTGGTACTTGGCAGCTTCGTCCCAAGCTAAGTATTGATAATATAGTGACACCTAAGCCATTGTTCAGGTGAGAAAAAATTCTAAATATATTGTCCGCTTTTTAATTTTCATCAAACGATCACAATTTTGTCAGATATCTTCAATACCTCTCAATGGCTTCTTTCAACTCCCATTAAATGTAACACAGGTCGTATGAACAATAAACTGCGTGCCTAGTCATATGTAAGTATTTATTACTGCGTAGCAAACACATTTATGTTGTGCCACGATGCAAGTCATTATCAAATCCATCACAATCATTTATCGTTCGTTCGTTTTAATCAAAAACACGCGAACTGTACAATCTTCATCACGATCAACCCTTATCATTATAATGAACGCCAAGAGGACCGATCTCCTGCTGCTCTCATCCATTGTCTCATAACTTTTTCACGAAAACTAATACTAAATGTATCTGTATATAATCATTTTTTATCATCGTCGAGTAGTACTCTTGACGCCTCACGTGCCATGTTTGATCTCATTGTCATACACGGGCCTCAGGGGACATCCACCACTGGTTGTATTGACAATGAAGACATGGCTAGCACCTAAATGGGATCCCTTGACTACAACATGGACACAAACTGTGCGATTTTTTTTGTTGCCTGAGGAGATACCTGCCTTTGAATTTATTCATTTTATCTTCTTCACGTCTCCCCTCTCAATAGACTATCCTAGCTCTGACAAACTCCCTTTTATACAAATGCGGAAAACTGCGGTAGTTACAGACTGCAATGAACGCTACTGCCTAAATTTATATAAATATAAGAAATAAAAAGTATAAATATAATATAGATCCTAAATCATCTGTTTCCAACATTGCAAGCGTATGTAGGAGAGGCCATCTTTCTATTATGCCAGTCGGTCAGGGGGACGCGCAGCTCTATCCTCGAGGCGAGTGGCTGCAAGACCCGTTAGCTCAGAGATGTTACGCCGACAGCCACAATCATTCGAAGTACTTGTTGGCCATTTTGACAAAGTTCTTACACATTTCGTTAGAAAACTGTAGGAGTATTGTACTTGAGCCACCACTCTACAGTTTGATCGTCATCATTGAATGCATTGTTCAGGCCAGGACGCGCTGCTGCTGTGTGCAGCGTGTGCCGGACCAGCCCTCGCGCGACCCCGCAGCTACGCCCAGTGGTACTCAATCACATTGAAGATTAAAATCTTTATAATGCTCGGTGCTCCCGATAGCAACTACTCCTAATTCCTCCTCTAGGCAACCCTAGCTCCCTACGGTTGCCTAGACTGCCCCAAGGATTACACAGACCTGCTCTCACCTTTGGTATAGTCTTTCATGTCTTAAGTTCACTCCACATGTAGTTGGGTACAATAAATATGAGATTATTGGAGCAAGGTAGGATACGAATTCATTTAGTTATGTATATATACTAAACATATTGGACGTTCGCTAATCTTCAAGACTCTTAGACCATATTAAAATTTACTGTAAAGTTCCAACACCATCACTTACAAATTACGTGTTGTTAAATACCTAAGGATGTAATAAAATGTGTACTCCTCACGACATGTTTTTCTGTCATGTAAACATAATCATCTAGTTAGGGTTGAATTATATTTATCAACGAGTAATTGCGCAGGTCTACCGAAGCGTGCCGGCTGCCTCTTCAATCTATTAACTATAATTATGGGGCTCAAGATAGCTTAATTGTGCTGCCGCACAATAAAATCAGCTTAAAGTCGCCGTAACTTAATAGTGCTTAGGGACACAGTAGATTGGATGTGCTCTCTCTCAGATTGATTCTAGATAATTAGAAAGAGTACAGTGCATTTTCGTATTTTTGGTTGTTCGGATATTTATGGTTGTTGCCTCTCAAATGACGGGTTCTTTGCTTACCACGCGAAATAAATATGCCGTGCTCGTGTTGACGTAACGATTCATTAGTTAATTAAACATAAAAGCACACGAAGCTTGAAAGAGTTCCCTTAAGGGCCGCGTTTATTTAACGCATAGCTTTAAAGGCATGGAGCCAGGTGAAAGCTCTATCAATAAGCTCTCCATATCATTAAGACAAACCGGACATCTGGCGAGATCCAGGGTCAACGTCCGTGTTCGTATAGAGCTTTACTTGCGCAACCAAAAGAACATGTTCCAAGAAGCTTTGTACTATTTTAATTTCGTTAGAACTTTCTCGGGACCGCGGCAGGAGTGGACTTTTATAACCAGTGTGTAACATGAACGGTTATAATTATATATAAAGCTCTTGTGGAGCCGAACTGCACAAAAACTGCTCAAGCGTTTTTGATGAAATGTTTTATGTACTTACATAGGCAGGTCCGACAATCGATCGAAAATTATTACTCTACTTTTTACTCCAATGTCTCCATGCAGTTTAAATTTGTATAGCAGTAGTAGTAAGTAGCTTATTTTGAAGTTGTAAAGCTGAGCACCTCACAATGACACTGATGCCAGTAAGATGTTAAGTATTAAAAAAAGCACATAAAATGTCAAAAAGCGTCTGCAATAAGTTGTGTAATATGGGCTAACGGGGTATAAATTAGAAGACTTTTTGCACAAGCACTGGCGTCGTGTAGTCCTTCCTTCTATGGACAACGACAATGTCTTCGACAAAACAATACGATACCGGGGAACGGGGGCAGGAGCTCTCGCGCACACATCGTGACGCTAAAGCCAGAATAATAAGCTCTAACAATAATAATAATTATTATTATAATCTTGAAACATTAAGTTATAATCCTATATTGGCTATTCGTATACATAATGATTGAATTAGACTATAAGTTAATACTGTAAAGCTGTTGGATTGCCAATAAAGAAATAAAATAAATAAATAAATATCAATAACTGATGCATTATGTGAGCAAGACGCCCCGATCCTTTCGGTAGCAAAACAGCATGGGAATAGTAACTTTTAATACTATTCTCGTATTTTAGGACGTTACATATACTAGCAAAATACCACTCACTGATTAATCACGAAATGTCAGAAACTATAACATCTACAAATTTAACCTGACAGTAGTTTAATTTGCCCCGTTAGGTTCCCTTTGGGATGCAGACATCCGCTAACTACGAATTTTACTAGTCCCCGTGTTTTTGGGGGCCGGAGTTCGCGGGATAAACCGCGAGGTACACAGTATAACATAGGAGGATGTTTATTACATGACATAGCGCAAGTATAGAATTGCTATACTCATTCGCCAGCACACAATGCCTATTGATTTCATCATCCGATGCTAGACTTCATTATTGTCGTATGGTTCAATTCAAGTTGATTTGCATATTAACAGCGCATTCACAGAGAGCCACCAGGGCATGCAGTTATTAGATACGTGAGCTAGACGCACTAAGTGCCCCTGTATTACACCCATAAGAACTGTGTCATTTCCATCTACCTACTAATTTGTCAAGCATCACGGCTTTTGTGTTGGATGGTCGGTGTTCAGTACGATATTCAAAGGCTCTGATTTAATGTCGTAAAACCTCTGTCTGTCGTTATACCTATATCATGACTAATTCTACACATCGCATAGGAAGAGCGGAATTAGGCCCACGCGACCTGGAGATCCGACCTCTCGCTCCTACGATACTGTCGCAAAGCGATAGTTTGTGAGTTCCGGTGGTTCATTAGAAAGATGGGCAAGATGGTGCCATACCAAAAAATGTTTCAAGTATAGTAATGAACACGCTCGTTTGCCCCCTTATAAAATAAAATACGTTTATAAGTTGCCCATGCAGGATGAAAAATAAGCTTCAGATCAATATAAAATATTGTCACATTTTCATGCCACACAACCCCACAACACAGAGAGCGCTGTCTCTCAGAATCATGCGCTAGTCCGGCACATTTGGGGATCAAGACTCAGGGGGCAAGACAAACCATACAAATAATGTGGCCTATCCCAACCAAGCAGCAGGCCTCGACGTTTAAGTTGAATGTTTATTTGTTGTCGTGTCGTGACCAACCTCAAGTCTTGACCTGTGTCAATATGTCGGTCAGTGTACCAGGGACTAATGAGTGTTAGAAGGCAAAAGTGTGTAATTGTGTGTCATCTCACGGCGACATTGCGGCGTAACGCACGGTCACTGTGGAAAATCGACCGAGCCCTTCGAAAGTGAACCGAGCCACACACGTCAACATACATTGTGTGACACGTGAAGTAATCTCTTTCTTTTTATTTGACTAGGTAAATACATCCACAAACATACCTCGATGTATATCATATACATGATTACTATGTATACTCATGTATTCGAAACTACTTGACCAAATTTTTAATTCACTATTTAGCGTTGCCTCTAAAATATCTTTTGTAGCTAGGTTTAGATTATAAAAACTACCTAGCTTACATGACCTAGATATTAGCTAAGAAAGAATTTTTGAAAGTTTTGTCTAAGGTGTTAAAGGAGTAGTTAATACTTTGTATGAATCATGTATAATCGCGGGGCGCAGCTAGTTATCTAATAAAATAAACTGACATATTATAGAGAGAAGCATAAACTTAGTGCGCCTTCGGCTGCATATATCTAGAAAAGGTCAAAAGTTGATTGCAAATCATACCAAAATACTTGAGTAATGTATGTATGGTTAACTTTCAACTAAATAGGACGAGTACTCCTAATGTAGAAACTGGTCCAGCGAGGAGAAGGGAATGACACCGCTTCCAAGTTCCAATGAAGGAAACCTTCAATTGTGAATTTACATAATGTAGGAGAGTTTTTGATGACGGCAAGCAATTGCACAAATGCAGCATATTTTCGTCGCATGAACGACAAAGAAACTGATCTGTTATTCACACTATTGCACACTATTGTACACTATTGCACAATATTGCACATTATTGCATGCAATGTGTTGTGAGCTATGGGAGCGCTGTTGACAGTTGCCTAACATGTGCTCCCATGTTCGTACACACACTTCTTGAGCCACATTATAATATTACTCATTTTCGTCATCTTACTAGCCAGCCATATTTGGTTAGTTGGTGTACCCAAGTGCTCTTAACTTTTTTTGCTTTTAAACTGTTCTCATAACAGGGCTGCTTTAGCGTATGCTTTAAGTTCCGAGGCATGTTTGTCTTACACACACCGACATGTAATGTGTATTTCTCTATCCGTCCGTATATAGAGCCAGTCTATTAATAAATAGTATTGCGGAAACGTGTGGTGCAAGAGCATTGGCGTGCACGTACCTAGCTATTGTATGGCCAAGGACGGCGCGCGCTGCACTTGCATCGACCTTGCTGATAAGGCACGCGCCGGTATCGCAAGATGTAACGATTTTATCGCTTCACATTTCAATACGTTACTTCTGGCACCGTGTGGTGTGCGCATGTTCATTAACATTTACTAACGATATACTATTATTGTAGTCATTTTCATTTTTTCGTTATAATCAAAGGGTTTCAGTAATACTTTTATTTTATGGTACCTATGTATAAAAAATGTGATAAATAATAATTTGAACACATCGGAGTCTCTATCAGTAGCCCCGAAAAAATGGGACTCAAAAATATCCCTTTATTTCAATTATCAGTAGTCTGGCCCATAACAATTAAAATAAATCAAGCTTATTATTAAGAACAATGTGTCGGAAATTTATTCACAATTATAATTAGCATCAATTAAAGAGAGTACCATCGACTCCTTCAAATGACTCGACTTCAGGATGACCTATACAATAAAGATTTTACTGTGATTACAAAACAAAACATCTATCACAACCTTTTCTGCCATTACTGAGATCTATAAATAAACACAGTAATCGCGCCAGTCACGCTCAAACTGAGCGGAGTGAAGAATTTGCTTTTGTCGTCACTAAAAGCCACCCACAAACAAATCTGTCACAACATCAACCCGCAATCACGGTACACCTAAAAAATATGTTATTTTGGATTAAGGTGTCATGATTATGAGACTAACTCGTTTTTAAATGGACTCCTACATTCCTTTCGACAGTTTTTTCTATCATTAGAGCACTTTCGATTTCTATGTGACTTTTTGTAAGTCGAGGCGAAAGGATGCAATCTGTGGACAAAAAGAGTTGACATTTGTATTTATAGTCGAGATCGAAAATCCTTTTTTTTGTATTATTAACGCTAAGTTGCAGAAATTACGACGTATGCTTTCGCTATACCTCCATTTTTTATTTGTGCGGGGAAACTGTTTTATGAGCTCCGGCTGCCCAGGGTTGAGTCTGGTGAGGTGTGTCCTGTACCGACCCTCGAAAGGATGTACCACCAACAGTAGTCTTTGTTGAGAATGAGATGCCCCGGTTTTTTAGCGACAGGACACCTCGGGGGCTGGTTACTGACCGGCCGCTTACTAGGGACCGGACTTAAGGGGGCTGTTCCGACGACCATAGACTTGCATAGCTTGCGCGCAGCGTCTTAGCCACACTCCCGCGGATATCCGTATATCTAGTCCCGCGGGTGGCTAATTTAACTAGAACCTAAGATGTATTTTTTAATCAGGTATTCGGATTATGTTATGAACCCCGATATGTTACGATCATAATTAGCTCCACAATCTAGATGTCGTGCTAGAAGCATCCACGACTCGGTGTATCAGTCTGCGTCAACGTGAGCCTGTCGGCATGCAGAACTGAGTCAGTCCTGCGAGTTCTTATCAAGTAATTCTGTTGGGCCTTCGTTAATTTATACACTGCATCATCAAATCATAGAACAAATACTTTCATCTCTTTACTTAATTAAGATTGTAGTTTTTCTGATGAGATCGTCGATTAGGATCCTTTAGGTATACACATTGATGAGGTAAGAGGTAGAAAAAAAAATCACTTTATGTCAAAAGTTACAAAGTGGCGCCCTCGCTCTCGACTAGCGCTAGGCAAGGGCGCCGCGAGGTTTTTTCTGGAAGTGAACAGTTAGCAGTCGTGCAGTCAACTATTGACAGATGATGAGCGATGATCTCCAAGCAAACATTTCATATGAATCAATTTAGCTTAATTCTTTGAATTTTGAGATATTTTGGAATTACTGTAGATAGATAAATGCTGAAACTATGAAGTCAAATGTCATTCGCATGCTGCATTGTTGTAACTTATAGAATCTACTCCGCTATGAATAAATACTCTTGGTACTCATTCATCTCCTGTTATATGTATTTACTTCATATATAGATGTTAAAAGGTACTTACAGGTACACTTATGATGTACTTTGTTTGCTAGAATAAGGCGTTTTGCGCATGCGCCAAAAGTCAATTTCACAACTAGCTTTGCTCAAGCAACCAAGAAATGTATTCAAATATTACGTATTTCAGTTATTATTGCATAAATATAATCAATAATTTTAATTTACGTAAACATTCCTAACACGCAGAAATAAAAAAAAATTAATTCAACGCCAAAACGACTGACGTTTGACTGTAGCCATGGCGACCATATTGATTTGTATCTCCATCTCTATCGCATACGCATTCATTCTCATTGCTCAGATGTTGTCAAATGTGACGTGTTTCTGGTGCTGTTTGTTTACATGAGTTTTTATAATATTTTGTGATTTGTGCACTTATCGAATATATTTTCAGGTGAGTTAATATGAAGCATATATCTTGTTAGTAATATAGGTAGGTGTTAGTTAGTATTACGTCCGATAAGGAATTGTTAATTGTGTTTGTTATATATAAGTTGATTATTTATCATTTCTCAAAGCTTGTCACTCAGCATTATAACATTTTGTAAGAGGTAGTACCGAACTGTATTGCTATATACTTTCCTGTGGCCCATTGTTAGTGGAAGAAGAAAGGATCGCACGTCTGCATAATTACTGAGTATGAAGTATAGATATTTATTAATTACTAGGTAATAGTTATATTATTCCAGATTGTACTCTGTCTGTGCCAAATTTCATCTGAATACGTTCAGTAATTTTTGTGTGGAAGGAACATACAAACTTTCACATTTATAATATTACTACGAGTTGGAAGGGGCCTATCGGATTAACAGACTTTTTACACAAAATAAAAGAGTGTTTTGTGCTCGTTAGATCACGATATACTTGAGAAGATAACTTACTGTTGCGTGTGTCTACTCGCTGTGGGTGCGTGCATATTTCTTGTGCAATGTTTTATTTCATTGATTTCTGTAGGTATTTGTAATGAGAGTTATGAATGTGTAGGAGGCAGGGCAGGTAGGTACGGATCGTGATATGTGGTACACTCTGCTGCCCCATTACGGTGCTGGCGTGAAGTTGTGTTGTTATTTCTATGACACACTTTTGAAGAGGTCTATAGTTGCATTGCAGAGGGGAAGAATGGGGTGAATGAAGGCAAGCATTTGCATAACCGTGCGGATGTTAGTGGGCGTCAGCAGTTACCTAATGGCTCCGGTTGGTCGTTTATAACGTTAAGCTATAGGAAAAATATTTTAATCCACTCGCTCATATCGTTTCAACGGTGGCTTTCTATTGGAGTAATTTTCACGAATAGCTACATGAAGTTCATGCTTCACACATTTGTTTATTGATCGACCTGCTCCGATTACTCTGTGGCACAGTTTCGGTGCAGCGAGCGGGACACGACGAAATCGACAGTGCGCCACAAGTTACTTGCCTACTTGCTAATGTTCTCATGTCTGCTACATTTTTAATGGAAAGTGCTATACATGTCTACTTGTGCACGAAACGACTCCACTAAATTTCCGCACAGATGTTACCCGTATGTGTTACGCTGCTTCCTCCTACCTAATCACGGAAGTCATCCGGGAGCTTATAATAATAGCGTTAGCACAGCTCATAACCACTACTGCTGATTTTTAAGAGAGTGTGCGGAACCTCGCACCTCGACGAGTCGGTCCAGTACGACTGAATTACAGCAATGAGCCTTCCTGTATGTAAACCCTGCCTTACTCCGCGGTTAGCGACCTCTCGAGCCGTTCGGTGAAATATGATCACAACTGTTGTAATACGTAACTGAACCGCTCGGTACTTCTGTGTGAGATATGATACGCACGAGAATGAGACCAGCCGACACTTAAAAAGTAAGCAAGATGAATTGGCCATAGGCAGGCCACACACTTGTATGAGGACCGACTACCGATGGGAAAGAAAATATCTCGATTGGCAGCCTCGAACTGGAAAACCCAGTGTTGGATGCCCTCCCACCAGGTGGAATGATGACCTGATCACAAGCAATCGCAGGATGCAAGCAGGATATAACCGTGACCTGCGGTGTTCTCCGGGAGAAACCTACGTCCAGTGGACGTCTTCGGGCTGCTGCTGATGACGATGCTGACGACCCAATCGCTCGGATCGTCGTTGTTATGTTATGATGACGCTACCACTACTTGGCCACGGGATGATGATGACGCGGATATGACACCCTCACGGTGTGGTGGTGAGATAGCGCCGCACCTGCAGGTTATATGTCACACCAGTTACTCGCAAATGACGACGTAGCTGATAACGTGACACAGCGTCACGCGACGCACGTCACCCACTCCGGTGATCCGAACCGGCCGCCAAGCAAAGCAGGGTCGTTTACACTGAGCTAGTGTCATTGCTGCCGTGCTGATAATTGGACATGTGCCAGGGCAGTACCGCTCGCCCACACAGAGCGAGAAGTGATGGAAGGGCTTTTAGTGCGGGTGGAAACCAGAGTCATAGATCATTAATTATTATAGAGTTGGAGTCTAGACTGCTAAATATTCCTTATTCTTCGGCACAATACCCAAAATACGTCTGAAAGTTATTTGTTCCGGAGCTCCGTGTCAAATATTCTCATGTGAGAAGGTAACCAGGAACGTATACTGTAGCCCCTACGTAAGCGGTCGCTGCAGGGCTAATTTTATCACCAAAACCCCACCAAAAGTGAACTACGATGACCATCAGTATGAAGTGCGCCACGGATATAAAACACCACAACCTGCAGGTTACCGACACTTTACTGTGTTTATGTAGTGAATAATTGAAACATCTACAAATCATAATTTCCATGCTTTTTAGGATGTCCATAACTCTTCTTTTTATAGTTTAAGACGACAAAAGAGCAGTCGGAGGCTGGCTATGTCCACTGACGCTTAATCAATACGCAGATGCGTCATCCTCCTTTCCGCCTCACCCCCAAGGGACCGACTTATCATTGCTCTCATTATCAACTGTTATAAATTAACTTCCAATATATTTTTTGTAAGAGGAAGGCCTTCACGTCTAGAGTACCTAGATACGTCTGCCATAATACCAGAATATGTAAATTAGCGGATGGCCTATATTTCTACTATTAGAGACGCAATGGAAGCAACGCATCTGCGTCATTCTAGTTGGATGGTATCATGCTCGATGGCACCTCATGCTGTAAAAATGGACAAAAGGGATATATACATAGGGCTTGCTGATAGATCATGGAAGGAAAAACTAAATATGCTATTTGTAGCATGCGTGGCAGCTCGGAACTGCTTCGAGCTACGTGCTGCCACGTGCGCTGTGTTTCTGTGACTCGCGTCAGTGCTCATATTATTTGCTCTTCCTAACGTCGATAACGAAGTACTTAAAAAACACTCAAAAACTATAATGCACGGGTTATCAATTGTAAAACAAAACCTGATACAACCGATGAAGCAGCCCTACAACTTCTTACACCATAGTGTTATTATCAAGAACAAGTAGCTAAGGAAATTTCATTTGAAAAGCTGTAAGTTTGTTGGTAGCCTTGCTTGAGGGGAAAGACTTTATCTAGCGAGTGTCAAGTGGCAGGTGCGGCGCGTGCGCAGTGTCTAATGAACATGCACCTGCCGCAGCACCGCGCGCCCCGCACCCGGCACCTACGCGTGACAGACGCCTTTGTTACAGGACCGTAGACACAAGCTCTAAGTTGAAATGCATACACAGAGCCCTAGGGAGCCGATATCTGTACGATGTAAGATGTCTGTGGACTTATCACACATTAATCTAGCCCTGTGCTAAGCACCGCAAGGACGCGCGTTACAGGCACTAGACAACTGAAGTGTATTAGGTAATCAGAGAATTTTATGAAACATATCCATCACAACCTTGTTCATAACAATTGTGCGAATGTCTATGGGCGTCGGCAGTCACCAAAAGGCTCTGACTACTCATTTTACGTCCTACTTACTAACGCTATCTTGTATTATCAAAAAATTTAACAGTATATTCGTCTGATTCTGAAGCGCAAATTCCGTTATTACTACCAAAATCATAGAGCTCTTTTACGCTTCCATGGACCGTGACCAGCCTCACAGCGCGGCGGTGCGAGTGTGCAGAAGGGTTTTCGTCGCCGGCCTTGCACTGCACGCAGTACGCGCCCCAAGTACTGTATACTTCCTGACAAGATCCTTTTCGTCGACATTATTTTTGCTGTTCTTGCGCAGTTTCTTTATATGCTATAAAGAAACTGCTAACTAAAAATATGGAGAAATAACCAAAAGTACAGTGAGAGAAAGTGCTACCTGTATGTTGCAGCTGAGCCGGGGCGGCTTGTGCTCACTCGCACAGCAGTCTTTGGCGACTACAGTAGCCGTCCGCTGCGCTGTTGGAAATGCGCCGCTATCAATGAATGCCAATACTTCAAGCCGAAGAATTTAAATTACACATATTAATTAAAGGACCACTCCCATGAATGCATGCATTTCATTAAGTTAATAACTAACCTCCATCTGTCTCTGGAAGTTATTAACCACACTGCTAACTGATAGACCGACCTGGTTTCTGGGTTCCGCGCGCCGAAGAAAAAAGGAACTTTCATAGTGTCCCTTTCATGTACGTCTGTAATTCTGTCAAGTAAACCTGGAGAGTTTCCAGTGCACGACAATCATAAAACATTACAACGCAGGTAAAGGAAAAGTCTGCAACTGGTTGTTCATACAAAATAAGGACGCCATCATAACTGTTGTAAATTGTCGTGTCGTGCTCGTGGCTTCCGTTAGTGCGGAGCCGTCCGTACTCGTACTCGTGCTCGTGGCTTCCGTTAGTGCGGAGCCATCCGTACTCGTACTCGTGCTCGTGGCTTCCGTTAGTGCAGAGCCGTCCGTACTCGTACTCGTGCTCGTGGCTTCCGTTAGTGCGGAGCCGTCCGTACTCGTACTCGTGCTCGTGGCTTCCGTTAGTGCAGAGCCAGCAGAGAGTTTTTGTTTTACCGTAGATATCATCTCTACAGTGTACGCAGGCAGGGCGAGCGCAGGTCCTGCGTATGTTTGTCTTCGTGCAAGTGCATCGCACCCGCAGGACACGCAATGCAATTTACTTGCATCACATGATATCATGTACTGATTTCAAGTATTCGGACGTAAAGGGGAATATAGCCGATACCTACTGCTATGCTATATATGCGCTATAAAATTGCTCCACAAAATGACTTTATCAAGCCACTTTCCAAATGTTCTTTTGGGTTCCTATTTTTTAATGGTTGTTATTATTTTATTTGCTACTGTACATTTTGTCCGTGTAGTAATGACAAACACATGTGGCTACTCCACCATACCTAGATCTAGGAAAGCTAACGTGGATTGACCCCTAGGGGTAGATAACGACTTGGAAGGAGTCCATGAGACCTGAAAGATCCTCGCAGATTTGAAGGACCTAAATGAAATATATCCTTATCATGCGTTTTAAACCAAGAGGTTATATCAATAAATGTGCATGTGTTAACTCTGACTGACACACGCCCGGAGTTTTCTCCTTAAGAACGAACATGATTCTTAAGTTAAAAGTGCACATGAGACGTTAGTGACGTAACTGCGGTGTTGCGTAAAGCGTTACGCTGTTACGCGTATTTTTTCATACCGCGGGCCTCAGCAGGCAACAGTAATAAAATATTCGAGTCAAACGGCAAAGACGAAGCGAGTGTTTGAGTACCGCTGGGCCAGGTTATATCACCTCGGCGACAGCCGCTGTCTCGGCCCGTGCCGCTCGGAGCCCCACATCCTTATCACTTCCATTGTGGGCGTGTGGGCCGGAAGTTTGCCCACTAAACAGATTGCGGTTACACTTTACACGCTCTATCCATTGTTATCGGTCACTGGCTTTATTTTTGACAGGTTGTAAAGCCATTGGTCTATGTCACAGTTCAACTTTTTGTTTATGTTTTTGTTCGCTTGAGCCGTCGTCAGGGGTTAACGAGTCGTTCGATTGTATAACGAATGTGCTCTCTAGATGTATTGCGGGGGTAATGAATGAATTGTTGATTTTTTTGACCGAACAGGAAAAGACATTGAAGAACTCCCATATAGATTTTCCTTTACTTATTTTTATTGTTTTCGTATATTTACGCGAATGTTATTCATTGTTGTGTCTGTTTAACGGATTTTATCGCGTTTCGCAGCTAAATATCTCAGCGAGTGGCGCGTGGGCGGCAGAATGCAGTTTATTTGCATACATAACACATAAATATTAACTTTAATGCATAAAAATTGTACAGTTATGTGGAGGTCGGAGCACGGAACGACTACAATCTCTATGAATACTGCAAGTGCTTGATGATTAATTCATTTTGCAGCTGGCAAAACAATTCGATCTTCAACTTCGCGTGATGTTATTGATTTTCCTTCCAATTTGGAATTTGATTTTGATCCGTGTTCACAGTAGCTATGGTTGACGGAGGATTGAGATGTCTGAAGTCCTGCTATTGCAGGGCTCACTGACATCTCAATTGTAGCTACAAATAACAAAGATGCTAGGAATATCCGAAGGCCATCAATTATAACAAAGAATTCACTCATCAGTATAGCAAGCCCATACTGTCATCTACGGAGGCCGTTATCCCATCCGGTCGACAATCGACCTTGCTCTTGCCAAACTCATCCTCTCCTCTGGATTCTAGGTGTTATTCAATATGGTAATGTGATATAGCGTGTACCACAGTTGCATGCCCTCCTCGTGGAACTGGCATCTCCCGCGTCGTTAGATATATCATTAGCATATATCATTAGCAACCACGGCGCAGACGCGCGGCAGGTACTCGATACGGCTGTAGCCTGCGGTTAGGGCGTGTGGGCTTTGTATTATGTTACGTGCAACTCCTGGGAACGTGCGAATGCTGTATGTATTACATTATAACATAGGTATTTGCCTACATCATGTTACAGGAATTATCTACTATCGATATAGGACCTCGTGGACTACGTGGGAAACCTTAGTACTTTCAAAAAATTATGACAGAAATATTTCTGGCAGCAGAGAATGGAACTCAGTAAAAAAGTTGATAATTAAATATAACGTGTAGTCGATATGTGTTAGGCTTACGTAAACCACTCCGTGGTACACTGCCGGGCTTCACCTGGCTGCCGTCGTTTTTTTGACTGCTTAAGTCATTCCAATCCAGTACGGTCATATCGTAAGGTCACAAGTGGTGGCCGCCGTCGATGCTGGACACAGCAGTAACAGGGGTGGGCCCACATCCGTTTAAAAGAAACCTGCGCAAGTAGTTCGCACATGCATACATGTCCACGTGACAGAAGTTGTACGATATGCAACGACAATCTCATTTGAACATAGCCAATAGCCGTATTTCGTAAGGTATCGTGTCCGACGGCAATGTCGATGGCGGACAAAACGAACACTGTGCGGATTGCGGCTCCAGCAGAAGGGCAAAGGCTATCGGAGTCTTTTGGTGATTACCGAGGTTCATAAATACCCTCAAAGATCTGGTTATGCCCCTCTCTACCCCAAGTGGCCACTGGCCTCTCACAATCCGAATTAAACGCGACAATATAGCTAGCACATCCTGAGTAGTGTCCAATCCGGTTGCATCCAGCAATGAGAATTACAAAACTGGTAGCTATTCCCAAATTCGCTCAGGAACGGTATTACTATTATTTATAAGTGAGAGAAAGCGTTTGCATTTGTACAAAGAGAAACATCACGTATCCGGTATCCTGTTTTGCTCCGTGTCTATTTCTGGCGGCGGCGTCAGGGGTGTGTGGAGGCTGGGGGCTGGGGGCGCATCGGGCAGGTCGCGAGCATTGCACGCGTTGCAGGCGTTGGGGGCGGCGTTGTTTCACACTCGTCTCAGGGCATGTGCGCTTCCGCCGCTCGCTTTGTACAATCTTCGTATTTGTTTATTTGCGTTAATGTCGATAATTAATTTATTGCTGGAGTTGTAATGCGTTGTTTAGCAGCATGTTACAGCCCTACTCATGTCGTAATCACTCGGTGGGGCCCCAACTCATTCACATAGAAACAGTCCGCGTTTCATGACCGTCACGAAAGCACGAATTTTCTACGTCTTGAGTTGATATGTATCTACAATGTTGCCGGGCATTCTTAGATGTCTGCCAGTGGAGATGGAGATCCTGTTCATTTCTCCAAGACTGGCAATAGTCCCGTGCAACATCTGGTGCTGCTTCTGGGCCTCGGCGGTCACCCACCATTAGGTGTACCCTACGTGTGTGTGTTACGATGTCCCCATATATATTTTACATAGGTGATGATGACCATGAGAACACGTGGAATGGTCCACCACGTTTGGTTACTACACTTACGTATAATATATAGCTGAACGCCGAGAGGAAATATTATTTACAGAAATATATTTATTATTTCTACTCTCTTTTCAGTCACTTACGAGTACAATCTATCCCAAAGATTAATGGTATATTTATGTTAATCATACAATGTAATTAAATTTATTTTATTGTGTCACAACAATGTGTGCCAAATTGCATCCAATTACGTTTAGTATTTTATGTGTGAGATAATAACAATTATTGATACAAACTTTCAGATTGTAATATCAGTGGGGCTAATAGGATTACTAGGTTTTTATTTGTAAGATAGGGGGAACAAGTAATTGTGGCTTTTTTATGACTACCGGCGCCCACGAACATCCGCATGATTACAATACTGGTGCGATGTATTCATTCAATTTTCACATGTTTTCTAGCATTTGTGTCTAGTGTTAGCATCTAATGTAATCTTGGAATGTGTAAATCTGAGGTTGCAGGCGGCAAAGCAAGATGAAAATCCATAAAGACTACCCTTGAAGTGGTTTGTATTTTGGGGTCAAATTGCAATCGGATGCGATCAGATAAAGCTGTATTGGGCTTCTCTTCGAATGCATAGCACCAGGTCCGGAAAAAAAGGGACAAATTTGAGTTCAATCTGTACAGAACTTTTCAAATTTTTAGCGTACACGAACTAACTTTATAAATGCATAATAGTTTAGGAACATTTTGAAAATCACATCCCCATACAATGGAAGATGTTCCCTAACAACAGACGTGGTTTGATTATATATTACGAGGAAACTATTAAAACATTTATATTCCAATTAGAGTCGGCATCTGTAGCGAGACTCATAAATCCCACAGGATCAGCTGTGCGCTCCCGCTGCATATGCGCAGCAATTAGCTGGGCGCGGGGGTGCGCGGGCGCGGAACAGATGTGCTAGCCGCTGGGGAAGGAAAGACAATATCGATCTTAGCGTGTTGATTCCGTGGGGTTAGTTGGATGGGG
The DNA here is from genome assembly GCA_017140195.1 of Eumaeus atala. Taxonomy (NCBI): domain Eukaryota; kingdom Metazoa; phylum Arthropoda; class Insecta; order Lepidoptera; family Lycaenidae; genus Eumaeus; species Eumaeus atala. The sequence continues at coordinate 146,723 of JAFELO010000787.1, forward strand.
TTGCGAGGGGTCCTTACCGATGCTCCGTGCTGACATTATTGTTATTATAATATCGGTTTCGTTTGTGTCTGCGGGCTCGGGTTACAGTGACTTTAGTAAGGAACAACGGGATATTTTTACTATTTTCAAGAAATCTTTCAAAACAAGAGTTGATGCTTAAATGTATCGTGTGTCAGCGAAGTTCTGAGCTCGGAGCTGCTAACCACGACATTCTGGCCTCGGTGCTAGTCGCGCTGGTGCGCAGACAGGGTCGTTGACAAATGGCTTAGACATCTCTGGTGCTATCAGCCGTGAGCCGCCTTTGTAGGGGTGCCCCGTATCTGTCAGCAACAGGACACTTCAATAAAGGATGTAAATAGGCAAACGCAAGACAGCAAGGCGGCCTAATTGTGTAATGTACTAGCTGCGCACCGCCCTACCGCGTAATATCTATACGAAGGAAATCATTTATTATCCGGGTTACAGAGAAATTATTATGATTTCTAGATAGTGATCTAGGTATGCGAGTTACATTTCATCCAAATCTATTCAGTAGATTATGCGAGAAATGATAACAGATGGGCTAGACTACCTACATGATAACAGATGGGCTAGACTACCTACATGATAACAGATGGGCTAGACTACCTACATGATAACAGATGGGCTAGACTACCTACATGCACACTTTCGCTTCCATGATATGATTAAGGCTGATAGACTTGTACTAAACGAAATTAAATATGAGTTTCAACAACAAGATGATTATGATTAAGACGAGGACCACGAGACAGTCCACATGTAGGGCGCTGTAACACGAAACCTCCCGGCTCGTGGGAACTGCGCACACCACACCAGCCGTAACTGATACCGCTGTGCGGACCAGATTGGAGGCTGCTCCCTCGCGCGCGTATATACACATTCGTACATGGAGAAGTAAGCGCATAGCCGGAGCGGGTAGGCGCCGCAAGACGTCCACAATCATACATAAAATATATGAGTCTTGCTCGTCCTTCTAAATGCAACAGCTTCTCTCACCGCCAGTGTGATGTGAGCGAGAGGTGCCTCCCCGGTCGTGACTATTCAGTCAGGTATCTCTCACGTAGTACACCTCTAAGGACTATATTTAAGAGGTTGATAATGATTATACTTACAATAATGAACATAAATAGTCCACCCATGACCACGGTTGCGGTAAATCTTCTGAAACGTCGGGCCAGTTAAATAATTAAACAAAACCGCGATAAAATCCGTAAAAGTAGTTTTGTTGTAATAAAAAGAACCTTTTTTATGGTATAGGAGGGAGCAAACAAGCAATCAGAGCCTTTTGTCGATTACCGAGCCCCACAGACAGTCTCGTTACCGAGCCCCACAGACAGTCGCGTTACCGAGCCCCACAGACAGTCGCGTTACCGAGCCCCACAGACAGTCGCGTTAATGTTGTCATGCAGATGCGTGACTCAGGAGGCGACAGGAGCGCTCCTCCCCTCCAATGGGATCTCCAAGAAACGAGCCTGTTGGTCTCTGAACGGCCGGCAACGCATCTGTGTGGCCTCCGGAGTTGAGGATGTCTGTGGGCGTTAGTGATCACTTACTATAGCGTGTCCCAACTGCTCGTTTTTGTCACCTTTGTTTTATATAAAAGGGGCGCCGGCTACACATAAACTGTACAAAACGAGACAGCGTAGCTATCACTTTACGACTGTGCACAAGCTACAGGACTCTCATTGTATTAATAATTGAATACACCCCAAACATAAACTTATAATATAAGGTTAATGGAAAAGGCACACTTTAGGATCTCTTGGTTCGTAATTTAACAAAGCGCGAAACTAAACTTTGTATTTATGTTTGTAATTCTTTTACGTAAAGGCTAAAAAATATAAAATTTGGTATTATAAATACAGATAACATTCTTGAATAGCATAAGTGTTTTTTTAATCAAAAATAATAATAAAGGGATCCTATTTGACTACTACCCTTCGCTCAAACCCTCTCGAGTGACATCAGTTCACCTCAAGTAGCGCCCGTAAACCTGCAGGTTGTAGATAACTACGATACCTTCATCTCGTTGCGATTATTGGTTTGATTGATTTACTTGTTCCTCGAAGGACATCGTTCCACAGGCCAAAACAGACTGATGATGATAAACATTGGACCGCTCGGCCGGCGACACCGGCACCGGAGGAGTAGACAATAAGGCGTTGGTGCTGTGGTGATCGATCGCGCGGATCGATACCCTCCGGCAGCGCCACGCTCGAGCGGCTCAGAACAATCTGCAGGATGTGGGACGAGGCAGGCGACCGGAGCCTTACACTGACCTCTCGGCTTTCGGCTGCAGTCACTTTTTGTGACAATTTTGTAATGGTTACACACCGAATGAGATTATTTACATATTTTTATTCCACCTCCGGATTTGGCGTGAAGCTGATGAGATTGTGACACTCGGGGCCGTATCCGCGCGGCAATGTAGCATGTCGTTGGCCCGAAGTCTTCTGTCCTCCACATATGTATTGGAGGGGAGGAGGAAAGGCAGGCAACGCATCTGTGTACTAATTGTGTTTATCATCAATGTTACCTGATGCTATATAAAATAGTGTGGACTTATCTAGACGAGCCCCGTCTCTACTTGATTGAGTGATTACTGAAATGTGCCCAGAAGACAGACCCCCCCACATTAGCGCCCCTGGAGGCCGGGAAGCGAGCCTTGTTTCGCCTGCGTCTAACTATGCTACTATTGGCTGCGGGATATTTCCTTGTTGAAAGGTTCCGTAGTCGAGCCTGGAGCACTGCTCAAGCGTGGTCATTGAGCCGCCGCCCCCGCGAGTAGTTGAGCGCTGGCGAGCTATTGTTCGCTTTTGTGTTTGATACGGAGGAGGTATTGTTTCTCACTGTGCGGTGTGCGCCACGAGCCGGATCCGAACACCGCGAGGTGTCCGTTACAACGTGGCGACGGACGAGTGAAATTCTTCTTGCTAACTAGCTGTTGCCTGCGAGTGCGTCCGAAACTCATTTGAGCTCCTCAGTAATTCAAAGTTCACCATACTTTCTAATGAAATGAATAGTGAAGTCTTATAAAATTAAAACCCTTCGACATCAGCTGTCACGCGTAGTTGTTAAAAGCGCCTCGTCAGTAGCTCAGTGAATATAACATATATTATGTCGTCTCAACCGTGTCCTTGTAACGAACTACACATTCTTCAAAAACTTCTATAAAGCGACGACGCGAATTCGCTTCCGACAATCGAGTCAGGCTGCTACTCCGGTGCTACCCTCGCGCTACTCCGGCGACACCCCGGCGCTACTCCGGTGCTACCCTGGCGCTATCCCGGCGCTACGTCGGAGCGAATGATACTAGCATGTGTCATTTTTTTGCGGTTCTATGAATATGAAATACTGTATGTTATATATGTCGCAGTCGGATTGTCTAAATCGCTGTATTTCATTACGGCTAGCCATATCCAAAAACAGGGCTGATTTATTTTGTGGCGCGCCAACGATTAACCACAATATATACGGCTGAGTTAAATTGCGTCCGAAAGAGTTCGGCGTTTTACTATATTCAATAAAGCTAGCTTTATTGAAATAAAGTGCGCTACCCGACTTTTTGACATGTTTTAATTCCTAATTTTAACACTCGCCACGTTGCTTGATATAACAACAACAACGACGTCGATTACAGAATACGGAGGAACAAAAAACTATACCAGATTGAGAGAATTATGTTTAAACACGTTGTTATCATCGACGTACATCAACAACAATAAACTAATGTAGGTACTAATAAATCTAACATGACTAATAACGGCCATTGTATCGATCTACAACTATCACTGCCTAAAATCAAGAGATTTCCGCCACATTGAGGAAAGTCTCGCAATGACAATCCGGCTAATCGTTAGCACGTCACAAAGCAAAACGGCCCTGTTTTTTTCTTCTGTCAAAACGATTATGACGTACATGTCGTAGTCGTAATACTGTGCCAGTACCGTTCTAAGCTGACTTTGGTGCATGACGGAAGAAGCGATAGAATGATTACAATTAGAATCGTGACAATCTGCTATCAGCAGTTTCTCTTCCCACTTCAATGGGTCTCAAGGTACTGCTCGATTCCTTTCATGCATTTTTGTACGACTTGTCACCTCCTGAGACCGGAGTAGTAAGTAGTACTTTTAAGTTTGAACAGACTCCGTGGCATGTCCAGCGAGCTGTAACATATGTCAGTTGAAGCATACTCACTTTTGTGTTTGAACAGACTCCGTGGCATGTCCAGCGAGATGTAACATATGTCAGTTGAAGCATACTTACTTTTATGTTTGAACAGACTCCGTGCATGTCCAGCGAGCTGTAACATATCTCAGTTGAAGCATACTTACTTTTATGTTTGAACAGACTCCGTGGCATGTCCAGCGAGCTGTAACATATCTCAGTTGAAGTATACTTACTTTTATGTTTGAACAGACTCCGTGGCATGTCCAGCGAGCTGTAACATATCTCAGTTGAAGCATACTTACTTTTATGTTTGAACAGACTCCGTGGCATGTCCAGCGAGCTGTAACATATCTCAGTTGAAGCAATTCCAAAAAAAACGTGACTTGTCGACACCACAAAACCATAAAGGACGAGAATTATCAATCGTAAACAATTTGCCATGATGAATGAGAACCAACTGAGCCAGTCGGCCGTCAAAAGAAACGAAGATAAAAAATAAACATCATATCATAAAACGTTAAATTGAAAAAGCGAATACTTAAGCATAGAAATCTGCATACATATACATGCAGGCCTATATATCGGTATAGCTGTAGCTTAAATACATCGCTAAAAAAAAAATTCCGTCCTCTTACTTAGTTGGGTAATAATGAGTAGCAAACGTCGCTTTATGACACCGAAGAGCTGGCGTGCAAGTCGAGTGCTGGCACACTACTCGCTAGTCGCCAGTGGCCGGGTGTGAGCGAAACACCGCGTATCGTATGCCATCCCGCAAGGATGTGGGCTCCTGTACCGCTTCCTTCTCAGGCGAGACTGAGAACAGCTTCAGATCTGTTTCTGTACGTACGGTTCACAGGGAAGACCTAATGTGGCCGACATTTGAACGAAGTTTTTAACTTTTGTAGTTTGAATAATGAATTTCAATACAGAAGTAAACCATAAATGACAACTGTAAGAGACAAGTAAGGAGTGCATCTTCTATACCCCTATGACGGCATGTACATGGCGAAGCAAAAGTCTTTAACATAATTAAACATATTTTACCGAATATTTTATTTCTGGATTTATGATCGTATAGATTTACGTAGCATCGTCATCATCATCAGCCGGGCGACGAACACTCCGTACACAGGCCCACAGAGAGCCTCACTCACGGCCACGAGCCTGAACCAAGTCGTCAATGTGGCCTGCTCCTTGCCTATGTCATTTACCCCAGTTCTCTTGCGGATTTCCGAATTTCGGACCATATCTCCATTATCCTATAAGTGTACGTCTATTATCTTGGCGCCGCTGCTGCAAACTTACCGAACACTGTCGGTACCGAGTATGTCCAGTCTTGGTTTCGTTGTATTCAAAATGTGGCACTATTTTAACAGGAGTTCGCCTGTCGTCCAACCGGACAGTGGACTCCCAACTAAGCTGGCGTTGTTACTCAGTTCACAGTTTACGATGCCAGATAATGCAACATGCACCAGGCAAAAGCTTCGCACAGGATTACTTAAGCGGAGGTTCGCGCGTTGTCTCGCGTACTTCTATCATCCTCATCGATTCTCTATAAAATGAACAATGTATCCATATATATACTTAATGATACAAAATATGTATCCATATATATATACTTAATGATACAAAATATGTATCCATATATATACTTAATGATACAAAGCTGAAGAGTTTGTTTGTTTTATCAGGTTAATCTCAAGATTTACTGGTCTGAATTGATAGATACATGTAATTTGTGATGTTGTGTAGTCCATTTATCGAAGAAGGCAAAACGCTACGTCTAACAGGGACGGTGTTATGCTAGTAACTTATATTAAGCACAAATAATTTAAAACATGTGTTTGTCAGCACCGACGTGGGCTGGAGTTTACACCTTATAACGAAAATGATTCTGAAGCGCAAGATACTCAAGTGACGTAAGCGCGGCAAAGCTGGAAGCGTTACGTTGAGCGTATAATGTTTCAGACGATTTTAATTATCATATTTATCCATACGCGGGCCTTACATATCGTTTCATGTGGATTAAACTCCATACAGACGTTATGAAATACAATTTAAGTGAACAGGCCCTTGTGGGTTGTCAGCTAAGGTAACCCGAAAGTGGTTCTCGGGGTTGTAAGTGTAAGGAGTCTTGGCCCAGTTGGTCGGTACACTGCTGCGACTTGTCGCACGCTGCGGGCGCACGGCCGCCGAGCGCTCTCCGCCTCGCGTACTGCAATCGTTCTCTCAGGGTTGTCACATGTAGACTAAGTGGTGCTGAGAGGGATGCCGCATGCGGGCCCCAATTCGCCACGATCTCGTCGGGTAGCCACTCCGAATTGAACACCAATTTATCAGTTAACCGTCATTATAGTTTTAGTAACGGGTTGGTAAATAGTAATCCTATCAAATAACAATAACTCAATCAAAATATTGCCAGTGTAAATTGGGTTTTAAGCGTAATAGCTCCGATGCGGGTTCGATTCCAGTTAAGTGTCACCCTTTATATATTAGTGCTTAGTTGCAACAAGTTTTTGATTTTGGTTATTGCATCCGGGATCGTGCATGAGGCAGGAGATCGGCCTCTTGACCCTCTTTGAAAAATTTATCTATTTTATAGAATGGGGGGTAAACGAGCAGTCGGAGCCTTTTTACGACTACCGACGCCGATAACATCCACATAATTACTATGCCTATCCGTTGCCCTCCTTCA
>JAFELO010000787.1:153632-186313 GCA_017140195.1 Eumaeus atala
CCCAATGGGTCACCGGCTACATACAAACAGCACGAAACGTCGTCGAAAACTGAAGATGACACTTTACGGCGGTATTATCTAAGCGCGAGGTACCTCCCCGGTCGTGCCGGCCCAATTCCTTTGGATAGGAGGAAGTCATGCACTATTCATGGCACTACATCTTCCTAAACTTACTTGCTGGGGACGCCATATGATGATGATGAGGGGGAAAAGGAAAAAATGTTAATGACTTACAAGGATCAATGCCGACTAAGCAAATTAATTTTACTGAAAAGCGAAATAAAACTTTTTAACGAGAGAAAACGTTGAACCTGAAAATCAGCGTTTAAACTTAACTGAGGTCTCCTGTAGGACGCGCAGCAGCAGGTACACAATAAAGTGAGACGGTTTCACTTAATTATTTATTCTCACCCAGAGAAGAGAGAAACAGTTTCACGCATGTTGGCGAAGAGTTACCTGTCACTAAATGGTTTTAAACAACCTAATTTGAATTCTATTTAGACAATTCAACTTCTCAATCAGTGAGTCAAATAAAAATACACAACTGGTGTTCGTATCCATGACAAACACACCGCATGAAGTTACGATGTGCAGAGGAGCTATATTAGGAAACTCCTCCCAAGGTGACGTATCGCTAAATTAGGAATGCATTTTACGAGTGCACTTGTTCACCCCAGCCGGTGGAAATCTATTTGCGTCATCTCCCCGCTCCCGCCAAGTTAGTTTTCGCTCTGCATTCTGGTGTTTTGCCAGTTTATAAAAATGCAGTATAACTGTTTTACATGTTTCTTTATTGTTTTACCGTAGATAATAAATATTTTACGATCATTAAAACACGTCGTTTATCAGTACAGCAGTAAGGTGGTAAAATAACGACTTTTGGAACCATAAAGCATAATAGTTAGGTATAAAAACATTAATAAGTATGAAAAAAAAATACCTTGTCTGACGTTAGACGCTTGGACTAGCGTGTACACTAGCTGTGCCCGCAGTTTCACCCGCGTAAAATATATTTAAACATTATTTTTTATTGTGATCCTAATCGACATCAGTTCCAAATTTTATCCAAACCCGTTCTGTACTTTTGACGTGAAAGAGTAATAAACACAGGTTCAAAATTTCTTAATGATTAAGGTGTTTGTTGCAAATCGATAGGTTTATTGCAAATCGATCCAGCGGTTACTGCGGCATCTAATCAAAAAAATTTCTGCTAATGATCTTTATCCAAAGAAGTTATCAAATCCTCATAACAAACTAATTACATCTTCGCCTCGGCTGCTGAGTGTAATGTGACATGCGTTAGATACACCAAACATGTTCACTCGTCGGAAAGTTTCATATTAATAAAATGTGTTGCATTCTCAAAACATTACTCATAAAATGTGTTGCATTCTCAAAACATTACTCATAAAATGTGTTGCATTCTCAAAACATTACTCATAACTCGATGCGAAAAGTGAGCACAGCGGTACAGTTAAGATGATTGAAGAGCATTCAAATGTGATCCGTCAACGGACGATTGCGCGGAAGTGGCGGACCGTTCTAAATTCAAACGGGGGCGCGGGAGTGGCTAATTGCGCTGCGCACGCGCTCCAAAATGGCGGCCCAACGAACCTCTTCCGCTGAAACCGGACAAGTGCCGATATTGATACATGGGACGTAATATTGTAGTCGGTGTTGTGTTTCGACAGTAACCACTTTTAAAGGTCGTTGAACACGACGTGCTTTATTGAATAAGGGAGGGTCTTGGAAATTCGTACTTGAAGAGGTTATTCAGATGATTTACATTTTCACTCAGGTCGCCAGGAAAGTACCCACTCTAAGTACTGCTTTATTAAGTTTTTGCGCAGCAAAATTGCTTTCTCTATTCCCTCATTCCCCTATTCCGATACGACGACAGTCCGACACGAGATAAGACACAGGCCCGACGGCTTAAAGTGCTCTCTTAGGGACAGGGTCTAATGGGACCCCGGAAAGTTATTAGAAATTGGAAAATCCGTATTACACCTCGTGGTCGGTCTGACCCAACACTTCAAGATCTGTGGTTGAACACGCTCACCACTATGCCACGAGTAATGATGGTGACTCTTTCTTGCTAGTACGAGGCGGTTTCACAGGTTACTATGAAAATGTCGATTATCCTATTAGGAACTTAACTGGCAAATAAACTACAAATTTGACATTCACAGGTTCCAGGTTAGACATAACCAATGTTAAGTATTTATATGTTAGTTGAGAGTAGTACGTGGACTATGGAGTAGCATAATTCCACCAGAGTTGTACCAGTATTGTACCAGTATTGCTCGCTCGCGACGTGACTCCTTACGTTACGCCTTAAAGGAACACTTGTACTTGTACCAGGCTCTCATATCGCTTGCGCTGTTCGAATCCAGCCCCGGTTGGTAGTGGCAATGTCAACACAAGCGCGATCGCGTCGGTTTGTGTTTGTTGGTCGACGAGCCGGCGGCGCCCCCGAGGGCCGGCGGCGCCCCCGAGGGCCGGCGGCGCCCCCGAGGGCCGGCGGCGCCCCCGAGGGCCGGGCTCCGCACACTGCATACATTCGGATGATGAATTTGTTGCCGCGCACGTTCCGTTTGCAAAACGATGAGTCCATCGAAACCTCTTCTTTATAACGTTTTACGTGTCAAGCTCTTCTTGAGAAAAGTGCGTGATCTGGGATAATAATAAAACAGATTCACTGTCTATCTGTTTTTTCCTACACAGTAACTAACATTAAATTGAAAAACATAACCCCGACTGTTTGTAATGTATTTTAATACACTTCGCGTGTCACTAGCGTTATGGCGATAAATGTAACAGAGACATACGGAAAAATCCCCATTTAGTTGTAGCAGGGAACATAACAGATCTGTAAACATACCCTCACACGCTCGAACATCGTAACACTCCTTCCCGTCTGACGCAGTCGGGGGAAAAAGAGAATGTTCCTTTTACGCATGAGAAAAGTTAAACTTAAATAAAATGTAACATGGTACGGTAAAAATTCTTACTTACTCAACAGCACACATATTACCAGCTCTATAAGACAAGTCTCACACACACATAAGGAAAACTCTTTTATAACTAATTTAGGTACGGCTAGATTGATATTTTTGGAAACCTTGAGGGCATCGTCGCACAGTTATTATTTTAAAGCCTCCCGGTATTATTATTACTTTTTTTTGAGTGCTCGCAAAGACCTCTAAATTTCAGCCTGCTGGCCTTGGAGCTGAAGTTATGTCAGGGGTGTAACTGCAGCAGTGTGGCCACGGAGGCAGGTTATTGGTGCATAATATGAACGTAAGGAATAACCGTGTCGTGTGTTACCATTACGTAGTAGGATCACATCCTTTTAAATCAGTTAATCAATTAGGGACAAACGGCCACTCGGATCACCTGCTGGCAAGCACGATATCGGAATAACCGCGGAATGCACATAGTTTATTATATAATGCATATAGTAGCGATTGTATTCTTTATTATGTATCATTCATTCAGTAAGTATTGCTTATCCCTTAGCTAGACGTAGCCGATGTCTACGGCCTCTCACTGAGAGGGGCCCGCTATCTAGGCGTAGGCGATGTGGGCCTTCGCTTACGGCTACGCACTTAAAGCCTCATCGCGCGCCCTTAGAATATTGTGCCTCATCACTCTTTCCCTCAACACTGCTATCGTCATATCCTCGGAAGAGAAGGACCTCGCCCCTGACGCGAATAGTCCACAATTAATTAAGAACTCGCCGCCGAGCGTACAGACGTACAGGCAAGCGCAGGCCCTGTCGAAACATTGAGTGATCGCGTAACGCGTTTAAATATGCATAAACAAGTAGTTACGAAACCCTTATTGTTCTCGCCCAATGTAGCGCGGTGTCGGCCGGAAAGATTCACGGATATCTTGGCCCTTTTTATATATTAAAGTTGCCTTATTCTGGAAACGATTTACCAGCCCGCGCATCTACTGTCTGTCATAAACGTCGCGGTAAATATCTGAATAATATGTCTCCTTCTACCAACTTTTGTAAGAGTTTGTATTGCTGCCGAGTCGGATCAGACTTCGGCATGACCGAGGACCTCTTGATCACACTTCGCCAGAATTAAATAGAATAGAATAGAAATAAATTTATTCAGTGCTTCACAATAGAGTTTAAAAAAACAAAATAGCTGTATAACCTCTGGTTCCGCAGGTGTTTATATGTATCTTTAGGAAGAGTCGAAACACTCATGTGTATCATATTATGCAATAAGTCGTAAAAAATCTTTCAATGAAAGGAAAATAAAGTTGTACTTAGTTTTAAAGAATATATTTGAATGCGTATATTTGACCTTATAAAGTTTACTTCGTTGTTTGTTTTTTGATAATTATTACATTTCACTTAACTCACACCGTAGTGACAAATGTTTATTTGTGAGTAACATCTGTGTCCGGAGTACCTCCGTGAACAACACCATTGCAGTCGTACATGTATGTGGTTGTATTTTCTTTGAAGGTTTATAGTAAATTCACCTCACCTTGGCATCGCGTTGTCCTCTCAGAATAATGCGTCAACGAAAGCGATTTCTTTTATGTGTCAGCCACTAGTGCTGGCGTGACGGAGTCGCGCGCACTCCTCGTCCCTCCTTATTTGTTGAGTAAGTTACTGACAGCGTAGAAAGAATAATTATTATCTCGTTCTAGCCGACGTTCAGCTACAGCGGCCATCTCTACTGAGAAGAGAGATCTGCGCAGGAAATTTTATAGTCCTCATTATTCAATTCCGACGGGACGGCAATCCGACACGACCGGAGAGAAATCAGGCGCAGAACCGACGGCTTAATGTGCTCCGAGGCACGGGAGTGTATCCTCCTGACTCCAGACTATAACTAGAAACTGAAAATCCTACTAACAGTTTTTATGTTTGGTCCGGACTTTGAACCCGGGGGCCGTAGGGGGTTAACTGAAAAAATTCGTATCATTGAAGGTTTAACTGAAAACCTGACACGGATCGTCTTCATAAGCAGCTTAGTACTCGAGAAACGAGAAAACCTCCTTTAAGATTCCTTGCGGGGTCGCTGACAAAGGCTAGCTTGTAACATTGTGTCCGTCTGTCCGTAACTAGAGCTGAGTCTGTGCCGGCCTGTAATTAGCCGAGGGCCGGTAATGAGGCGGCGCTGCGCAACGCTTTGTCTCGGCCGCTGGGCGTAAGTGGTTCTAATGTGCTGACTGCACGACGTTGCACTTGCGTGGACGATATTGCTAAGTGATAAGTCACTTAGGATTACGTGAAATAGTTTAAGAAGTAGAATTTTTAGTCGAATAATATTCCAAGTAGCAGGTAGCACAATTGTGCGAGGGGGCACTACTTCGTACAACAGATTGAGATCTCATCTCTACACTGTGGCAGCCACTGGTGCGTCCGGAGAGGTACCTCTCGCTGACGTCATACGCCGCATAAATCAGACGCATGACTATATCACGTCACTTGCGGCTTCTGACTTTTGGGTGGCTCATTCGAGGGAAGGATGGAAGCAGGGTAAAACACGTCAGCATAACAATTATGCGGGTGTTATGGGCGTCGGTCATCAAATGGTTCCGCTGCTCGTTTGTCCGCTCATATTATAAAAAAAAGTCTTACCCTTTTAGATTTCAACAGCGAACATCAGTTATGAGCCATCTCATGCCAGTGACAGGGAGGGGTGTTACTCCAGAATTCCTATTATTTACTAATACAATAATTAATTAGCTATATTACAATACATTATAAAAATATTAATTGCTAACATGACGACCGGCTGGCTCAGTTGGTAACGTAGCGGTTAGGCCACGTGTTACGCCAGAGGTCGCGGCTTCCGATCCCGCCGAGGTCATGGATGTTTATATATGCATTATATGTATTTCTGTAATAAAAATCTTAAATATATAAACTTTCTTAAATTTATAACAATATTAAATATATTTCCGTTGTCTAGTACCACCACCACAAGTCCTTACGGTACTTACCACAGGAGTAGGCCTAAGTGGTGTGATAAGTCCACAGATGTTATATTATATTAATATTTGGTCATATGCAACGGTTAAAGAGTGTGCCTGGTGTGTCTTCACCACTCTGATTTCTTAACTGTCCATCGAGATTTCAGCTCAAATGCAGTGCGAGATGTTTGTGGCCAGTGGCATACGTATAGTGTACTTGATATATTAGGCACGATACAGTTTAGCGGACAAAAACGCCTTTGGTTTTTATAGTAATTAATGTAACCGTAAATACTAACGAAAGTTGCGCTGAGAATTCAAAAATTAGTTGCACATCTATTGGATTCAGATAGATAAAATGAATAAGAAAAAGAAACGTAACGTATTCCCACTTCCAATGGCTTCCAGTGCCTATGTATTTGGATTAGCTCTTAATGACAATTTAATTAATGTGTAGATATCTTTCACCTGCATCACTCACAACGTTATGTTCATCAACATGCCTTCGCTACTATAATAATAATAATAATAATAATCTGAATGATAAAAATAATATTTTTGTACAAGAGTCCTCTCGAAGCGGATCTGGAACTTACATTTATGGTTCAGTATGCTTATCTTTAGCCCACAGGACACCTTTTGAATACTGTTTAGGTAACGAATGTATGTAGCGACGATTGATGTTTTCTCTCTTGGACTGGTCTGTGGAGCTATTGGGAATTTCTTTAATGACTTTCACTGCTGACTCGATCTCGACGGCTGCCAGACTGCTCGCCTCAAAAAACGTGTGAATCATGCGGTGACTAATTAATAAGCGTCAGTCGTCGGTTCGAATTCCGCTGAGGCCTGGGGCTGGTCAATTGCAATGAGGAGCCTGCGTCCACTGAGGTCACTCGTGACGATAATAGCAAGTGAGATTGTTGTCACTATGGTACCAGCTCCTATCCTATTTCCTTGTGATTAAATTGGCCGCATATCACATCTTCATTTCTGACTTCTCATTTGGCATATATCTATTAATATTTACAACGTGCCTCCCGCTGGTACAGACCGGTATTATGTCATTTACACGCTAAGAAAAGATGTTTGGTAAGGAAGGGGGAAGTTAAGAGTAAAATGGTGTGTGTCACCTCTGTGGTGTAACGGTGCGGGTGCCGCCCTTTAAGACCGTTAGCCGCATGGGGTCCTGGGTTCGATCCCCAGGTCGGGGAATTGTTATTCAATATTTCTCAGATTATTCTGAGCACGCATTACATTTTCCGAGACTGGAATGTGCCAGAAGTGGCCATAGGCTTGCTACCTATGACATCATGGGCCTCAGTACCTTCTTTTTTTTTGGTGACGAAGGGGAATGCATTTATGCATGATACCTGGGAGCCCGGGTAGACTCTCAAGACCTATGTTGGACTCGACCATTGGGTAGCAATACCAACTAAACCCCTAAGAGAGCCTTCAGCCGCTATTACGCCCTAGGCCCTTGAGCGCTCGACGGCCGTGTACGTGCTGAATGGGGATGCTAGCCCTGTATCCGAAATATCGAATATCCGTTAGGTTTCCAAAAGACATGAATGTTCCGGATAAATTCGGATAAAAAGCGACTTTCAGTCGTAGGGGTGCAACCTTTGATTTTCCAGCGTTATTACTGCGAATCTGGAAAGTAATATGGCCTGGGGAGTCAAGGCCACGTTCTGAGAGAGTCATGTGACGGTTCAGAAGGATACACGAAGCAGAGAGGACATACATATGTTCCTCAACGTCACCGATGGATGGGAATGCATAGGAGACGCTATGACCGTCCGTCATATGGGCGTCCGTCACATTGCACAGTTCTAACGTTGGCGGGACAGACATCAGAGGAACGAGCCGACCGACTCCTCTGTGGGTTTAGGTTGGTGTGGGTCCTATAAATGAGCCCGTCGCTGAGGAGACTTCGGTGCTATTAGATCCGCTGTCATTCCGTCCCTCTAAGGCGGCTAAGGGCCTCATGAGGTATCAGTGGGGAAGGTCTAAGGGCCAGTATCTGTACCCAGACCTATACGACAAAACCGATGATTCGAAATCATTCCAGTAGCCGTATCTGCAACCGCTCTACTACGTTATATTCTGTACATACGAACTGCGTATGATACATAACTGTTCATAACATCCCTAGTACCGAGTATGGACGAGCAAACTGCGGCGACGATGCGCTGTTTGCCAAACATCCGATACAATTGCACTGAATATTGATAAGGCGCAACACACATTAATGATCACTTCGGTAACTTTACATGCCACCATGCAGTACGAAATACAAATACGAGGTATATTTAAGAGTGGC
Organism: Eumaeus atala; assembly: GCA_017140195.1. Lineage (NCBI taxonomy): Eukaryota > Metazoa > Arthropoda > Insecta > Lepidoptera > Lycaenidae > Eumaeus > Eumaeus atala. Next base: position 161,899 of record JAFELO010000787.1, read on the forward strand.
TTAAATATCACTAAGCTCTTATTACCTACATAAGCAATTGTGAAAGAGAAATGTGTCGTTAGGGAATCGATCAATTACACTCGATATGCGTAACTATTCTTTAAAATTGAACTAAATCACTCGCCATGCTGCGGCTATAGTATTATCATATTGGGGCCGTGGCGCAGCGACTATATTGGTATCAAAACTAAATCACTCGCCATGCTGCGGCTATAGTATTATCATATTGGGGCCGTGGCGCAGCGAGTATATTGGTATCAAAACTAAATCACTCGCCATGCTGCGGCTATAGTATTATCATATTGTGGCCGTGGCGCAGCGAGTATATTGGTATCAAAACAATTATCCAGTTTTTGTAGTACAGTGCTGGTTACCTGGGACTGGACAGTGCATGAAAACTATGGCCAAACAAACAATGTTGGCATAACATAGCCTATCACGTCCCACCGGTTTTTGTGAGCGAAATGTACATCTGGTTTAAAGGACCTAAAGTCAGTAAATAAATGTTTTAGATGTTACAAGGCAGCGTGGGGTTTCATAAATACTTTCATGAATGCAAAATATCGAGATCCAGCGTTTATTTTACTATGCGTATGTCAATAGTGTGCGAAGGTGTCATTGCTGTACGTTGGCGGGTTTGTAAGTGGAAGTGAGTCTCAATAACATAATGTATCGAGCGCTGAAACACGAGACGGCTTCAGTTCACTAATCAATTAACGGTGGAGTTTGATCCGCTATGTGTCTGAGACGATTTCAATAACATACATAATGCATGGAGATATATAGTACAGGGCAACGTGACTGCGTAACCCGTACTTGTGCGGATGTTTATAGGCATTGGTAGTATTCGAAGGTTCGGTGTGCTACATGGACTACGTAAGTGGGTATGGGTTACCTATCGCCATTAAGGTAGTACTGACGCCATATATAAAGGATATGCGAATGTGCCCTCCTGCACCGCGACAGGCCACCTACCTCTCAAACACAGCCATCTGCCATCACTTACGTCCATGTGTAAAGCTTCAAATTTTGTTTATTACGTTGTGTCACTGACTCGTTTCAACCGATCATGGCGAAGAAAAGGAGGGTTATGATGATACTAGCTAAATGTGCTAAGTAATAATACTTCATATGGAAGCCATGGTGGAAGGAAGGAACGGTTCCCTCCAATCAAGATAGTTCAACGTCGTCCTCCAGCCCCCACGATAATGCCATGGTAACTAGCTCACGCACTGTAGGTAACTGCCGCGCGAGTATTGTCCCCTCTCTAGAGAGGGGGCGAGAGGATCCGGTTACCTCGGCCAAGAAAATAACAGTTACTTTTGCTAATCCTGAATAACTATCGTGATGAATCCTTGACATATGCGGGAAAGGGGGTCTGTCCTCCTATCGACTATAATCTCACCTAGATCATCGCCCGGCGTGTCTTATAGTAACCGATGAAGCTGCACTGGGCACTTCCGTCAGTATAGAGCAGCCAAAAAAAAGTTCCTAAAGTTTGGCATAAAAGAGGCCTTCCGAGGCCTTATTTATTATTTACACCACGCCTCGGCCTAATGCTCTGATGCGCTTTTTTTCTCGGTAGCATATTTCACATTCTCGATAGTACGCGAGTAAATAGCCAGTTCTCGAGCACACAAACAATATAGACCGGTATTGACAAAACGCATATAATTAAACTAACCGCCATCTTCTTTGTTCACAGACTACCTCAAGACACCCAACAATGCCAAGAATATTAAAAAGCAGCACGGTTCGAAGAAGGCTTTTTGATGCCGACGATGTATCCGACCAGGCCAAAAACGACAACATGACAAATTTCCTCCAAGAATCAATAGTTATGGATAGAATGGAAAAGATGAAGAAGTGGAACTTTGATTTCGAAAACGAAAAACCATTGGATGGATTGTACCAATGGTACCCTTCTGATGCAAAATCTGATTGGATCGGTGATAAAACTGCGACGCTTCTTAAGATAGAAGAACCGTGTATAACTAAGAAGTTGGAGAATGAATGTACACCGACTGTGAAAGAACAGGAAAGAGGAGAGCAAATTCTTAAGAAAAGAAAGTTAAATTCTACAGTAGAAGCTGGTAAATGTATTCGACGGAAAATTGTTTTTGATTAGGAGCTCGTCAACTGTGAAAGCCAATTAATTATATTAGAGTTTTTTTAAGGAGTTCTTTTCAGATATTTTAGATTTCGTTGTGCCCTTTCATGTCTAGACTTATTAGAGTAATGGCGAAATGACTAAATAATAGCAACCCTTGTTACTGTATGACGCCTAACTTGGCCTGCTAGTATAAATCAAAAGTGGTCCATTTTCATCAAAGATTACACTGTTGTGGCAAACATTTCAGTCGCTTCGCCGGTACTCCTTACGTTACCTAGCCGCAAATGATACTTATGCTTTAAACATATTGTTACATTGTGTGCTGTGGTAGGAACTATGAGTGGCATGATCGTATGTAACCAGCCTATACAATACTTTATTCTTGTACTATACTAGAGATAGTAGCTTCATTGCATATCGGTCAAATTATGCTCAACTGCAGACCGAAAAAATTCATTGACTTTGTTTTCATGCCATTTTTAAGTGTCACAATAATGTTCCCTGATTATAAATTTTATCATTAACACTCACTTAACGAATTATATCGCAAGTATCATTTCACTTAAGTTAAAACGAAATTTCTAAAAAATTTAGTCGAGTATGTGCCACATCATAAACGTAGTGTGTTAAATTATTTTATATTTAAATATAATATTTAGTCATTTTTACTTTTTAGTCTCTTATTTATTTTAAAAAGACTGTTTTAGTAATCTTAGTTTGATATTAATTTATGATTATGTAAAAAATATATTTGTAATTATTATTAACAATTTTACGCGAGTATTGGGTTCTTCAACATATGTCTGTTGTTAATAAAGAAACGTGGAAATGTAACTTCAATTTAATGTTTCTTTATTCGTTTTCATTTCTCTTTTTTCAAGACCATTTTAGGCTTATGGACGTATTCTTCTTCTACTAGAAAAGGTTCTTTCCTTCTACCATACTCACAAAAAATATTTTTCTAATCAATATCGTGTTTATAAAGCAATCCAATTCCTTACTTAACTTAGACGAAGTTGGTTGGTTTTACAGTAGATTTAGGTTAGGGTAAAATTTGGCTTTTCTTATCAATAATATCAAGACGAATAAAGATAAAGCAAAAAAGCCTCTGGTCCGACGGAATGTTCTCTGAACCTTTTGTGGACTCACATTGCTTTCCTTTCTTCTCGTTCTGAGTACCTTATTGACTAGAATCTTATATTTCTTTTATATTACTCGATCGGATCTCTTTATATTTTAATAAATAAGAATATTCATTTAAAGCTTTAATAATGGAATAAATTTTGAGACTGAACACGCCCTCTCTATACTGTGCAGTGACCGCTTTGTACTGTGCAGTGGCCGCTCTGTACTGTGTAGTGGCCGCTTTGTACTGTGCAGTGGCCGCCCTGTACTGTGTAGTGGCCGCTTTGTACTGTGTAGTGGCCGCCCTGTACTGTGTAGTGGCCGCTTTGTACTGTGCAGTGGCCGACCTGTACTGTGTAGTGGCCGCTTTGTACTGTGCAGTGGCCGCCCTGTACTGTGTAGTGGCCGCTTTGTACTGTGCAGTGGCCGCCCTGTACTGTGTAGTGGCCGCTTTGTACTGTGCAGTGGCCGCTCTGTACTGTGTAGTGGCCGCTTTGTACTGTACGGTGGCGTAGCTTGGACTAACTTAGACGTGGGCAGTCACTGTGATAAACCATTTTCTAAATCAAGCAACTTGCAAGTTACACGGCAACTGTCTCTGAAGCTAAGTTTATTAGGCCTTGTGAGGCAGTTTAAAGTTCTTTCAACGCTTCTAATGATTTGCTATTTGCGAAAGGCCTTATTGTGTGTGTGTGTGTGTGTGTGTGTGTGTGTGTGTGTGTGTGTGTGTGTGTGTGTGTGTGTGTGTGTGTGTGTGATTGATAGTAACAAAAGTAAAGGTACAAAGTAGAGTCTCGTGCCAATTTTTCTTCATTTTTGTATATATTTGTAACACTTTCGGCCTGTACTGTACTGTACTGTATGCCCGCACTTGATATAATGTTTGGATAAGGACGAAAATGATCACCGATTGTTTTTAAAAATTCTTAATGTTAGTGTTTAATTTGTAATTTGTTATAGTGTTGGCGCAACTTTATTCACTTCAACGCCTGCCATATCTCATTTTACATCACATAATATTGGCAAATGAGTTATGGTACTTTATTATGATTAATAAACGTTACAAAAGTCGATACAGTACAGCGTAAACAAATAATAAACTAAATGTACACAATCAGCACGCAGGGTGCTGCTTAATTATCTTTTCATTAATAGAGTTTGTAACTCGCAGCTTGTGCAATGTGTTGGCCCGCTGCGATAGCCGAAACTGCTGCGGCGAACTTCTACATCTAATATACTAAATACACCCAAGAAAAGTTCTTACCCACCACCCGTCCCGTAACACTTATATTGTGCGGGGGTGACGGTGGAACCGTTGCGTCATTACAATTGTGTAAAATAATTTGTTTTTAAAAATCTTGTAAAACTAAACTCGTAAAAGCAACTTGCCATACGAGTCGAGCCTGCGCTAATATTCACACGATATTCTATAAAATAATATAGTTCACTACAACTACACCTTAATTGTAAAGAGGTAAAAGGAGGAGATAAATTACGTTCAGAGTGATGAGAGTATTATAATTTAAATATGTGGTCATGGCGCAAGGAGCTAATGTGAGATGGTCTCCATTCTACAAATAAGACCACAATGAAAACACGACAGTTGACAATTAAACACACGGGTTAGGTATCCCTGTGATATATATTGTAAGTTTGTGTGTTGGATCATACTGGAGTCTCAGGAATAAAATGAACCGACTAAACTGTGACTAAATGTAACACACACCTACGTGTAACGAAAACAGCTGCATCCAAAGTCCTTGTAGAGATTTAGCCTTTAAATGGTTTATATTTAGGTGATAGAAAGTAAATTTTAAAAAATCTGGTCTATTCATTTTAAGTCCGGGTCAAGCTACAACTTGTCATATTTTGCTGGATTGTGCTGAGTGAAATGGTCGGTGGCCCACTGGGGGATGTGGAGAAAAACGCATCTATATATTCTAGGTTGTGCGGATGTTTATAAACAATGGTCACATTTGCGACTGAGACGTGTCGTTTACCGTAATATGCAAAAAAAGAAATATTTACTCTCACTGGTGTGGCTGAGCTTTAAGTAGATTTGGTAACAACAGGGAAATTAATTCCCTAAGCACATCGTATCCATGAAATAAACGGAGAAATTGGCACTTAACACATAGAAGCCAGCTGCAATAGTTTACCATCTGTGCAATTGTGTCCAGAGCACTCAATAAGATAGACCTCATAATTCACACATCCATTATTTCTATAATTTGCTTGACCAATTACTTGTATAGTGTGTATCAGAATTGGGCAAATAATCTAGTGGTTATTTAATTATGTTCAATTATAATTTTACTTTATGTACTTATTCCCCTGTCGGAGTAAAATATTGAGTACCTTAGCAATATGTTTGTGGATAAAATTATTTATTACGTTTTATTTATTTACTGTACATGATTTTTGAAAATAAATTTATTGTATGACACGTTGTTTACTTTAATTTACCTATTTACAGAAATATTATGCAATTGAAAAAGTGACAGCCATGCCGTCGCCTTTCGACCGGTTTGTGAGAGAGATGGAAGAGGACAGCGCATCTGGATAGCTTCTGGTTATGCGGACGTTCTATAGTCTTTAAATGGATCGGGTCCTCTTTTGCCCTCTTATGTTATAAAAGAAACATTTCAATAATGATATCCTAAGCTTACGCGAATATTATAACATTATAAAGAAATTACCTAACAGATTTTGTCGCGGTTTATTAAGTATTTTACAATCCCGACGTTTTAGAAGCTTTACAGTTTAACTATAGTCACGGGTGGACTGAAAGGACAAATTTCCTGATGTCACAAGTTATTTAAAGCTTTTTTTAATAAAATACAGGACAAACGGCCAGTTTGCAGCCCATTGACATTTGCAAGACCAGGTGACCTGCGGACGCCTTGCCGTCCTTTAAGGAATGGATATGCTATTTTGTTGAAGACCTCTGGTTCACGGTCAGCTGGTTCCACGGTAGAGTTGTACGCTGTAAAAAGTGACGTTTAAACCGCACTGCTGTGCATTTACGGACATCAAGGTGATGGGCGTGGGACTTAGAGTACTGTCGCGATGTCCGAAGATGGAATTCGGCTGCTGGTATTAAGCCGAACAATTCCTCGGAACTCCTCATAGAAAATACGGTAAAAGACGCACAGCGAACCGATATTTCTTCGTAGGATCAAAGGCTCGAGCTGTCTGGAAATAACTTGGTCGTCAGCGATACGAGTCGCTCTACGTTGGATACGGTTAAATGAACGAGCTGAAATTGCGGGGCTCCATATGCGGTCGGACCTGCGCTTTATAGTGTTGCAGCTAGCAGATGGGCTGGATTGAAATACTGCTCGCCATACTGAGCACACTCAGCTTCTTCGAGGCAAAGTTAGCTTTCGTTTCCAAATATCCACGGAACTAAACGTTACGAGATGTTTTGACGCCAAGTATTCCGAGAGTAGGTATTTTGAAAACGAGGAGATACGACGAAGGGTGACTTTCTAGCGGTAAACGCGCAAAAACGTGTCTTAGAGGTTACATTGGAGTAAATTTAGTCTGCCCTACTCCGAGACATTGGATAACAAATACTCGACTTCAGACGCAAGTTGGTTCCAGTACTCGTTGACGTGTTCCCCGGAAATATTGGCACGGCCAGTGTATAAAGCATTCCCAGTGCTATTATCTGTGTAACAATGAAGGCCACAGACAGTACCCGAGATTTGTATAATTACATTTATTTTAAGAAGCGTTTATTTTTTTTTATAACAAAACGTTTCAATGTTTTCATTGCGGACTAAATATTAAAATTATAACATTTTACTCTCATGTTATTCTGATCTCATCGTATTCTGCTCGAAAATGACATTTTAGAGGTCCAGGTCAATCATTTTAATTTTGAAATTGAAAACTCTTAAATTTACATCTGACACTAGGCGCCATATGAACTGAGTGCCTAAAGTCTAGGTAGTAATATGCGCATCAAATTAAATTTGGTAAAAATCTGGGCCCCTCGGAGCGTCCAACGTCAAAGAGTCGATCGCCTTAACGTGAAACAATAGTGCGCTTTGTACCGACTGCTGATGTCGGAAGCGGCGAGCTGTCACAAATCACACTGAGTACATCCGCCAGGGCGGCGCGGCCGGGGGCGGAGACCCCACTGCGTCAATTGCACGTAATAAAATATTATTATAACAAATCGTGCAGTTCCCCCGCGGATGGATATTTAAATAGATCAAATGTAGCTACGAGAGACACGAAAGACGGCGCTTTTAGCGTAAAACTTCATATGTATTTATTGTGTGGGGGCAAATAATCTTCCCGAATGGACCAGCGGTTATTCGCAAACCACATTAAAGGTATCAGTTGAGCGGGAGTGGAGTAGGTAGGTAGGTATAGTATACAGGTAAGTTGATGTAAACATTGATACGCAATTCGGCACCGGACACGAGGTAAAATACGCGGTAGTCCCGTGGGAGCGAGCCGAGACCTGCACGCGATGAGACCTGAACTACACGCCGGCCGCGCAACTGGGCCACGGCGCCAGACACGCCGCGTGTTCGGCGGGCTCTGCACTTGTGCAGTTAGGATACAGCGTGAGGCTACACAGCGCACAGACATAGTACTTCTCGTGTCCGGCCGGGACTACGGGTACTTGTTACCGGACTCAGAAGTTGCAGTACGTACGCAGCAAGTACAGGACGACTAAGTACACAAACCTACACTCGTACAAACTGCGTAAGTATATGCAGCCACAGACCACGTTTGATTGACGTCAGGTCATTTTTTGGAAGTATTTTTCTATTTCAAATTAATATTTATTTACAAAATATATAAAATGTTTATTTTAATAAATGCCCATAGTCCAGGTATAAACGATTTAAGTATTTGCTTTTAGTCGTATGTCACATGATCACTAGATAATTGCCAAATACTCCAGGCATGTTCAGTACAGCGTCTGCTGCACCGACAAGTGCCTCGCTCTTATGTGCAAGAAGGAAGAAGAACAGACCACAGGCAACACTCATAATCACCAGGAAACACGGCCCCGAAGGACCTAACATGGGGCATTCGCCTTAACAAATAAATAGATATCACATGGTTAACTTTCTTTTATTTACTAGTCTAGTTTTTTACTATTGGAAGAGGTAGTGCCATGCATAGTGCATGCTATAGTTTCATATGTTGCATAGAAGGATGTGCCTTTTATACAACGGAATTGGGCCGGCACGACTGGGGAGGTACCTCTCGCTCACATAATACCGCCGTAAAGTCGCATCTTCAGTGACGTGTTTCGTGCGGTTGGTGACTAGCCGGGGGCCCATTGGGAGGGGATAAAGGAAGGCAACTCATCGGCATAGTAATTATGTGGATGTTCATGGGCGTCGATAGTCGTAGAAAAGGCACCGATTGCTCGTTTGTCCCCCTATACCATAAAAAGAGATAGAAACGCAGAGAGAGTCACATTTCAAATATTACTCCAATGTTAAGAGAGAAGGAGCACACATTTGCTTTCTCTGTTTCTGTCTATGAGAGTTACGCTTCGTAAATATAAACAAATTTTACTTCAGTCGTGTGGTCTAAGGCACACTCGTATTTTTTAATTTATTTACCCTATCGAAGAGCCGTTAAAAATCAGACAAAGAAACATCCCTTTCCTCGCTGACGGGCATTCAAGCGTGGCCAGGATTTCCTCTTCATTACTATGCATGAGGCTCCAGTTTTGGTGGCGTTGTGATTTGTGTAAGAGTGTGAAATGGGACGGAGAAAGTGTTTGTTTATATAACAAGCAATAGAACCACAGGGCTAACTGTAGAGCATTAGAGAGCAAATAGCATGAGCTATCAAGTGAAGGTTACACATATGTGCTTCACCATGGCGTGGTAGGCCATCGGACCACACCGTGCGAGACAACAGCATAGCTGACACATCGGTATATATGTGACCTTAGGTTACGGCTCCCCAAGTGCAGCACCATGCCTTTACATATAAAAATGAAGTCGCACTCTAGGTTGGTAAATCCTTATCTATTGCTGATCACCTCTCATCCGTTGGCAGGTTGTAAGAGGGCGAGTGATGATATCATTACTACACTAGAACGTATATTCGATTAACATCCGGTATTCGACTGCTTTTGTTGTCTTCAGCCGAATACCAAGTAATACTTGTTATAGGCAATGTATTTTGTTGAGATTATCGCATATTTTGGTAAGAAGCAGCCGAATTGCGTCGGGATGCCAGGGAGGCACCGCCCGCTCACACGATACTGCCCTGAAATAACAGCTAGGCTGGCCTATTTCGTGCGCGTGATTTTCCGTTGGCCCATAGTATGAAGGAAGCAAAACGACTGCATAGCAATTCTTTAGATGCCTTCGAGAATCGGTAACACATTAAAAGCTTCGAATGCGCTTTCGCCCTCATAGAATCAACCGATCGCACGAATATGTTATTAGTTGCAAATATAATTGTTATAATCATCAGATTTTTTCAAATGCTATAAAACAAGCAATACTAAGGAGGCGGTGAACTTGTGAAAAAAAAATGAAAAGGAACTGCTTCCCGTGTCCCGCACTTGTGGGGCTGCTCCCGGCCGTCACGCGATGGGACACCCGACACTTGCACGGCGCAGTGCTTTCTCTGACGCGCTGGATATCCTGTCTCAAGTGGACATTTGTGGTATTGCTGCATTGCAGCCGTCTCGGGCCAGCCAGCGCTGCGGGCAGGGGCAGATCCGGGTGCTCACATCCTACGGTTTGTGCTAGCTGATATGGTTTGACTATTTGGAAACTACTTGGGACTAGTTGAAGGGTTGAATTTGAAAATAAAGTGACGCTCACACCTTTCAGCCACTCCCATTACAAATGAGACGGCCCAAATCCAACGTGGTCTTGTACCATGAATACAGAAAAATAAATAGAATTAATTAAAATAAATTAAGCTAGCTTAAAATTTTAACTAAATAAAGAGATATGCTATTTCTAAAAGAAAATATAGTATTTGAAACGTGTATATGAATAAGTCGTTAGTAGTTGCATGTTAACAAGCTGGCAGCAAATTAACAAGACTCAAACATGTTAATGCCGCATAATGTTAATGCCGCATAATGTTAAGTAAATAAAAAATTAACAAGTCTCAAACATGTTAATGCCGCATAATGTTAAGTAAATAAAAAAATTAACAAGACTCAAACATGTTAATGCCGCATAATGTTAATGCCGCATAATGTTAAGTAAATAAAAAAATTAACAAGACTCAAACATGTTAATGCCGCATAATATTAAGTAAATAAAAAAATTGGCGTAATCAATATGATCAGCTAAACATTTGCCACATCTCCGTGGTGCATCGCAGCTGGTCTTCTCCTGGCTGCCCTCTCCTTTTCTTGGCTTTTACAAGTCATTACAATCCTGTGCTATCTCCCGCTTTGCCTAGGGAGAGAAACTGGAATTACTCCTACTCCCCCTATCTTCTTCTGATTAAATTCGATGCAGGTCCCAAGACAGTTTTTTAGCTTCGCCCTCGGGCTCCCTGCGATAATATCGAAGGGTCAGGAGCAGCAGCGGTGGGGACGCGTGGGGGGCCAACCCCGTATCAATAATACTTGCACATTGTATAAAGATTCAACAATTTTTTCGCTCAATTTAAGATGATCCTATTTACTCCTAGCGTGGTGATATATCTTCTAGCGTGGTGATATATCTTCTAGCGTGGTGATATATCTTCTAGCGTGGTGATATATCTTCTAGCGTGGTGATATATCTTCTAGCGTGGTGATATATCTTCTTATATATAATACAAAGCTACCCCCAAAAGCTGTCTGTCTGTATGCGATCGATACTCTCAAAGTCTACTGATCGCGGTTCTCACACGTGGATAAAGTGTGTGTGTGAGTGTGAGTGAGTGTGTGTGTGTGTGTGTGTGTGTGTGTGTGTGTGTGTGTGTGTGTGTGTGTGAGTGTGTGTGTCACAGACGTGACACTGTCGCGGATCTGTCACTCCTCCACTTTCCAGATGGTTTAATCACAGTGAATGAACACTGCGCGGACGGAAGTCGTAAGAATCAGGGAATGCACCAATAACATTTAATAAAACCAAATCTCCATAAAAACGTAATTTTATTCGTTTTACATTGAGGCGGGCGGTCGCGCTCAATTGCTTCTCCCCCAGCCACTTGTTTTAACACGAATTAGTACACTGACACAATTGGAAAAGATTTGTACTGTTTAGGGTTCCATATCTCAAAAAGAATAACGGAAACTTTAAAGGATCACTTCGTTGTCAGTCTATCCGGACAGATAGATCTGCCAAGGAAAGTTATAGGGTAGTTCCAGGTGACCCGGAAACACGGAATTTGGTAAAACATGACATAATCCAGACAGGGAAAACAAATCGAAACTTTAATTTAATAAAAAAAGCATTTTATTCTTACGGTACATTTCTAACAAAATGTGTGTATAACGGGCGTCATGTTCGTGTAACAATTTCCGTTAATACGGGGCCCTCGGTGTGTGAATACGACTCATACTTGTCCGGTCTGTTTATTATACAGGGGACAAACGTGCGCACCCAACAACTAGTAACTGACTCCGATCCCCGTCCGCCCACGTCCAGGAGATTATATGTAGGTGGTTCTTTACCGCATGAGTTTTCTCCTTCCGCAGACCTACCTTGCGAAAGAGGTATTGTTCTCTTTCCCTCAAACTCCCACTTGAACAGCAAAGCCAACGTTTCACGCCAGTGTAGTCGGGTATTTCCTGGCCGTGTCGGTTCAGCTGTAGTGCAACAGTTACCATTGTAACAATAATCACTAACAATCATCAGTGCCTACATATCTACCTACAGGCCGAGACCTGAAATATCTACCTACAGGCCGAGACCTGAAATATCTACCTACAGGCCGAGACCTGAAATATCGATTGCTTCGATTGCCAATAGATTTATGTATATTCTAGTTCAGTTACTTACTACTTAAAGCTATGCCGGAGGTTTCTGTTGCGTGTGATTTGTAAGCCATTTTTTTCTGAATATAAGCAGTTTTCACGTTATACAAAGTAAAAACTATATCTGTGGCTAATTCTATCAAATTTCGTTGTGTAGTTTTTGCTTATGAAATTAAATTATATAGAATGACAAAAAGGTTTGTCGGGCGGCAGGTATTTAGCAACTAACATGGATATAACATATACCAGCCAGCTCTCGCCATCGAAGTTGCCACGCTTAACTGAGCAACTGCAATAGCACTATATTTCACACCGGCTAAGGCTGGAATATGAAAATAATATTTTAGAATGATTTTCTTAATAACTACTTACGTCGGCGGCGGACTTTAAGTTATCATAATTATGTTCCTTCTGGCTTCGCTTTCGTTCGTTTATTTAAAGTTTCGTGATTATTCTTTGAGGCCAGACTGCATGTCTCTGTAGACATCATCTTTGCCTACCTTTAACACAATAATTAAAAAAAATCAACAGCGTATCCCTGTCAAGTTTCGTCTGTCTCGGTCGCTCGGATTTCGTAGGTAATGTTTTTTGCACAACCGTCCAATATTTTTGGCTTAGAATACGACACCATGTCCAGCATAATTTGTGGATTTGGCTGTTCTATAACTGGACGTTCAATATCGCATATTATTTTTTTATAATTTTATTCGATTTCTTTTATATAAAGATTAACCGACGTTGCCCATCTATAACAAAACATCGACTCATACGAATTGTGATTTGTTTTAAGGTTCTCCATAGTAGTGCATGTGAGGTACAGACGTAATTCTATTGTATTATCCAATCCGTGATATCTTCATCTAAGAAATGTTTTAAACGAACCTGCAGGTAGTGCGCTGACACACCTGTTGTTGGTTTGCATGTAGTTATCTATTTATACTTCAACACTAAATATATATATTGCTATATTATATAAGCTGTAGTGTGTGTTTATCTGAACGCGTTAATGTCAAGATCTACTGGCCTGAATTGAATACTTTGTTTGGTGTTGTTTAGTCCATTCATAAGAGGAATGTTATATCCTATATACAATGACGCTATGACTAGCAGAACCGGAGTTACGCAGGGGATACCGCGAGATGGTACTAGTTTATTATATTTATTTATTTACTAAATAATTAAACCCTGTAAACATACACTATAGACTTAATATTGTAAAAAATGGTAAAAGGCACTTATTGAAATCTCTCCCAGCAGCCCTGCTGCAGGAGAATTTGTATAAAAACACAATATTAGTCTTTCATGTTTTAAAAAATATAGTTTTATATAGATAATATAACAGTTAATAGGCAATATACAAACGTACACAATAAATACTTACGTACATACCTACATACATTCATATTTAGTATATATTATAACTAAATATATATATTATATCGCAGTCGCATTGTCTAAATCTGTATTTCATTACTGCTAGCCACTTTCAAATACAGGGCCGCTTTATTTTGTGGAGTGAGTGAAATTGCGCCAGAAAGACTTCGGCGCTATACGATATCCAATAGCTAGCTAGCTAATAAAAGCTAGTCTCATTGAAAAAAAAAGAATAATTATCCGCTTTTTAACAAATTGTATTTCCCAGCATTAACACTCGGCGTTACTTGGCATGACAACAATGGCGTCGATTGCCGAATACAGAGAAATAAGAAAAGCATGCCCTTAAAGGTTCGAAGGCTTCCGACTAAGCCTACGTGATTAGGTTATTGTTTACTTGCACTCGAAACACTTGGCCCAATTTCATACTTGTATCCATCTCTATCACTGCCTAAAATCAATAGATTCAATAATGCTAAACGTTAGCCTCCATGTTGAAGAAGAGCTCGCAATGACAATCCGGCTAACGAACTGTCCACCCGTGACCACAGGCGCTGTAAAGCTTCTGAAACATGTGGCTAGTTAAAGAATTAAATAAAGCGCGATGAAATCCGTAAAAGTAGGTTTACTGTAAGTAGTGTCATTCGCGAAAAGACATCAATCTAAGGAGGCTTTCCAATGAATTGACAGTGTGCGGCACAATTGACAGTGTGCGGCACATTTGACAGTGTGCGGCACAATTGACAGTGTGCGGCACAATTGACAGTGTGCGGCACAATTGACAGTGTGCGGCACAATTGACAGTGTGCGGCACAATTGACAGTGTGCGGCACAATTGGGTCATGCTCCGACTACAGTGGTAGTCTGTCGCGGTGTTATCTATGCTTAAGTGGCGGAGCCTTACTTTTGTGAAGAAGGTATCAAAACATCGGCACAAGTGTATCCAGATACCACTCTTGAGAAGGTAGTTAAGGCCCTCAGCATCATGTTCAATAACCAAATATGGTCCTTCTACCAAGACTCGGGACCAGATCATAAAGCAGGATCCATCCAATCTTGGTGAAAACGAACGTTCCGGACTTGAGCATAGCTGAAGTCTACCCTGCATCTAGTCCCGACCTTAATCCGCCGGATCATGATTTGTGGTCAGCTTTAGAGAGTACAGCTTGCTCTAGACGCCATGGTAATTTGGAGTCCCTATAGCAATCCATACGACTGGGAGTGAAGAATTTCCCCGTTGCAGGAGTGCGAGCGTACTTCTGTTGATAACTGTCCTGTATTACAGTAAGCTTTGAGAATTGTACCCCAGCCAGTGGAGACCGCTACGAATAAGCTGTTTATATGTTTAATTGTTTTATACACGTGTTATTAAACTAACGCACTGTAAAAGTAATAAATGTTATGTTTACAGCGTGTTATTGTGTCCAACACCACACGTAACCCTGTTAAAGCATCAACAAGAACGAATCGATTTCAGATATCGGGTACCCCAAAAACCAATCAATTCGTGTGAATTACAAAAAACCCTTCACACACTCAGTCGGGATGAGATATCAATCTCTATCGATCAGAAACAGTCCGGGGCTCAGTTCCGACATTAGCTTCGTGCCCGGGTGAATAGGCAGGAGGGGGTTGAAGCGATTCGACGCGCCGACTACGCGGACACATCTGCGGCTTTGGTAAAAAATATCCCATACGTGCCTACAGAATGGTAAAAATTAATTGTGAAGACCACACACACGTTTTGTGGTAATTATTTTACATTGTCTCGTTATTATGTTGTAAGTGTCAAAACTAAAGACACCCGGCCAAATAGGACTACAGGAAGTACATCTGTACGGCCCTCCGTTAACAGTTGAAGGTGCTATCAGTCCTTGGAGCACCCACGTCCCTTACAATGGACTTTAACATGATCAATATCTTTTAATTAAATATGCTATAGAAATAATATTTAAATTGATTAAAATGATATTTTGCAGAGTAGTTTTCGGAACTTAATTTCATAAGTACGGAAGCAGATCATAATTTCCAAATATCCTAAGTGATCGTATGTATGAGTGTTAAAGAGTGTCATGTGTTTTAATTAATATTTTTTTATAATAACTTTAACTTTTCCCTACGCAAAAAAAGAAGTGCCACTTGATATCACTAATGTTTGCTAAAAAGGCGGCTTCGCTTACTAAAAGGCAAATACAGAACGGATACCCGTAACTCAGGGACGAAGTAAAAAACACACTTAAAGACGCTTATGAATCGAATACTTACGAGCGTGGTCTGATAAGTCCGTGACTTTGGAAATAACAAATTTAATATTTGTAAAAAACATTCTTTTCTACATATTCAGATTTCAGCCTACTTTTAGCTTTTTCAACTTTTTCAACCCATCAAAGTATCATCTCTTCGTTGCTTGAAAATCTTTGTTCATCAAAATAACCATTTTTTTTCATTCATTCATGTTTCGAAACAGCTCTCTTTCGAATATAGAGGGTGCAGAAATTATGTAACTGTTAGCGCCAGGATTGGCCTGTTTATGTTCGTCTTCCTCAACAGTAGCCGATAGTGCATGCCTGAATAACTTTATCAGTTCACTCATATCGTGTCCAATCCAAGGGAATAAGGAGCTATAGTCTAAAGCAGTGGGCACATGCTACTACGTACGACCTGACCTAACAACGCCTGTGAGGTATTGCTCGCTGTAGAGCTTTGTGCGGTTTGTGACTGAATCAACAGTGGGGGGCTGGCGAAGTGAACGGCAACGCTCTGTATAATCTCTGCTGTGTTCGTGAGCGTCCATAGTCAATAAATTGTTCCGGCTGCTCGTTTGTCCTTTTATGCGAACGAACTTTTGAAAGCGTCTCGCGATGTGCAAATAAATGGAATATGTTTTTCAAGATGTTGTTTGTCTCAGGTTCAGTAAGAACAAATAAGGGGCCGAAATAAAACAAATAATGCGGTTGGCGAACACAAGCCAGATGCCGTGACACCCGATGCTGTGGCATGAGGCGCGGTTTTTTGTGCCCTTTCTGCCATGCGCTTACTATGATTAATGCTTGCGTAAAATGAAATGGGCACTTTTAAGGTTGCGTAGCCAAAAGTCTGTCGCTGGTCTGTATGGATTAGCTTACACTTATTTACATAAACTGTCGGCCAATGCAAACATGTGTAGCAAATACGGGTTTTGTGTCAGTCAGTGGTCAGTGCGACGGCACTCCCCTCGTAACATTCACGCGACCAGGTCACGAGGCGCAGCAGTGCCATAAATCCCAGCAGCCATACGGATAGTCTATGCCGCATGATGGTATGACGATGTAGGCTTTAAAAAGAGTACCAGTCGGGCAATCGCAGTTGGATCAAAATCCATTTCCATCTCACACGTAAGGGCTCAGCCTTCTCTGCGTGTGACAGTACGCGAACGTGTTATCATTTTATTTTTACTTTAGGTTCACAGGCGAAGCGAGATGCTCCACCTTCGTATACAAACTGTAACATGTTGCAGACTGTGTAATTATGTACGTACGATAAAGATAAGGCTTTACTCTTAATAGGAATTTTATTAGTTC
Source organism: Eumaeus atala (assembly GCA_017140195.1). Lineage (NCBI taxonomy): Eukaryota > Metazoa > Arthropoda > Insecta > Lepidoptera > Lycaenidae > Eumaeus > Eumaeus atala. The sequence goes on from JAFELO010000787.1 coordinate 178,997, forward strand.
CACTTGTTATATTACATGTAAGACCGAGATATGTATATTAAATGTAAGGCCGAACCTGGTGACAAGTATAAAGCACTTGCCCTTCGCGCCGCTTGCGTTTTTTATTACTTCACCCATAAATGTCATACTTAATGCTCTTAATAGCCTTAAGAGTTCAAGTGTAGAGTGGAGTTCGAGATTTGTTCTGTACAATATGTGAATAAAACTTTTATTTATGAATTGTGATACGTAGAGAACGAATGGACAGTGTACACTTGTTCTCAAGTCGGTGGTTCAGCTTATCCAATGTGGCAGCCAATCCACGCAGCTGGCACCAGCGCGGAATGTAGTTGATCCGCGGTCCGTGTCGGAACCCCGCCATGTTTCAAGCCTTGTCATGGCGGTGGGGCTCAGTAGCCTGGGGTGAATCCAGGCAAAGTCAATTGAATCGAGGGGAATGATCTCTTATGAGAAGAGGGGGCTGAAGTGCACGAGGAGGCGATCTTGCGCACGGGGCAAGGGGCGAGGATGGGAACCTCGCCCCATTGCACTGTCCTAAATTTGGTGGGTTGTCCTGTGGTGTCGGGCAAACCAGCAGTGGAGTAGGCGTCCGTCCCTTAGGGGACTGACTAGCTGTCGAGGTGCCTTAATGATTTGTTATTCCGAGGCATCCCATCAAAGATGGCATCGATGGCACTCGCGGTGGTATAAGGTGCCGTTAGCCCCACACACCACTGGACGCCACCAGGGGTGGCGGCGAAGGTGCGAAAATGCGTTTCCCCGCGTCAACACAAAGAAAACGTCCGTGTCGGGACGCCACATCGACGCTCCCCTGACGCAGCTCCTTGCCTCTAACGTCGTACACTTTCCTTGCGACGCACCTGAGCTCGGAGATACACCAGCCACTTCGTATGAGGTACACAACTGACACCCCTAATACGTCATGTCAAACTTATATGATGTACTTAAACTACTTATCTCCTGTTCGATGACAAAATTATCACGATAAGGAACGAAGGAATGAGACGTCATTAATCGACAAATTAACTCAATTCAGAAACTTAAGTAAATCATTACCAATAAATATTAATAGATCATTTTTAAGTAAAGAATGCTGTTACAGTTCAAGTAATATGTACCCCGAGGCAATGTTGAAAAACATACGCGGCCTAAAAATGTGTTAACTCATAAACGAATATGAATCTGTTACCAAATATAATGTTAAGTATTTATATGTAAGACCATAGGCTCTTCAGGGAGGCCAAGAAGTGTTACATGATGTGTGCATAAATATTATATACATCGACAAGTGGCAGGAAATTTGGTACAGCGGCATCTAGTATGCAATAGACGCAATGACGTATTTACAAATATTATAATAATATGTAATTTCAAAAATATGTTTATTCTAATCTAGCATCAAACAGCAATAATAATTCATTCTTTTCAACTGGATACTCATTGTCTTCAATTCATTTGACTCTTCACTTACTTGAGTATTATTTGTTAACATATATTTATTCAATAATAGGTTTAGAGGGTATCATATTAGACAGTTCTTGTAATATCAATTATCACAGAATTTCTTCCGAATAAGTACCGGGTGATGAGAATACTGTAACTTGCTTGTTGGTCAAAGACTTGTGGGGAGATGTGGAAATGATCGAGTAAACTACAGATGGCGCTGCACGTTATTTCTCTGTGCTCTGATGTCGCAAACGAGTGACGATGATGCTCGTAACCATCAGATCCCCTCTAATACCCAAGGTAAACATATTCAGGTCCCTACTCGAGACACCCTGCCCTACCCTAGTCGAGCTGTCTAATATTTGTGAATTGTTAAATTATTAAAACATTAAAACTACAACATAAACATATAATAAAACAAAAATAAAATAAAGATGCAACCGCCATGAGGTTTGCGACTATGTATGCATTGTACTGATCATGATGAACCCATAGACAGTAGACTCCCGAGCGGAAACAAAGACAATGCATATTGTCTATCGTAACTTTATGACACTTTAAACCCTTATAACGGCTCGCTCTAAAAAAATGAATAAGCCCGTATATGTTCTGAGAGGACGCAGGTTCAACGTCGGCCTGGGGATTTTTAAAACTTTTAATACTTTTCATAAAAAAATGGGGGTTGGTACTTGGAAATAGTAACGGGTGATATTGCCGAGTGCCGAGAGCAGATATAGGTCGACGTTTTATGTCAAAAAGAGAATATTAGGTCCTTATGAAATTGGCGTTTTTCGCACTGGCCACTTCAATCAAGAATTTCTCCTCTTTGGTAAGGAATTCCAAATTCAAATTTGTACTGCTATTTACTCATGTACTTGTGCTTCGATGACCGTCATTAGAAAAAATATTTAAAGTACGAAACACATTCTGAGCATTAACGATTAATTTTAAAAATATATATTGAGACGTCCGTAGAACCAATGGAGTCTAGAATCTATAAACCGCATTCAACGATAGTCTTCACGCCGGCATTAAGCGAGTGAAATATCGCCCCTGATATGCCAGCCCGATTCAACTGCTGTACAACAATGACACAATACACAAATGATGATTGATCGTTTCACTAAGTATTTTTGTAGTCAAATGTCCGAATGTCTTTTAAGGTAATGAAATAGTGTCGATGAGTAATTGCCCAGCAAATTGGAAGGCCTATCAAATTAAAATGGTCAGCACTCGAGAAGACGAATTAGTTTACGGGCCTGTGCCTGAGAGAGAGTCATTAATATCTATCAACACTCGAGAAGACGAATTAGTTTACGGGCCTGTGCCTGAGTGAGAGTCATTAATATCTATCAACACTCGAGAAGACGAATTAGTTTACGGGCCTGTGCCTGAGAGAGAGTCATTAATATCTATCAACACTCGAGAAGACGAATTAGTTTACGGGCCTGTGCCTGAGAGAGAGTCATTAATATCTATCAACAGAATGTTATAAGCGTAGATCATTTGTGTAGATGTAATATGAAAGGGGTTTTGTATTTAATGGTGAGGGCTAGTGGCTTTGGTATACATATAATCTGGCTTCACTAACCTTCCCAGAATGAGGCAGCCCTGGGGGTGACACGGGACTCGAGAGCCGAAACACGGATGCCTGTATCTACTGAGCCCCGCGCGGTCCCCTCCCGTCCGTCGACACCGCGGCAGCCACGAGAACTAGCCGGCACAAAGCCGCCTCCACCCGCGGGTGCCCCAGGGGTCTCTTTGTTTTTCTATCCTAAAGGTCCAAGTCCGGTGGGAGAAGCACGTATTGCACGACGCCGACTACGCGATCGCGATAGCAGTAGCTAAGTCCGTCCAAGAACACAAGCAAAGAAATACCAAGACACGCTCCCGCTGTAAAATGCCAATAGGGCCAACTAACGGATAGCAGTTTTTAGTCGGTAGTAGCTACCGCTTCACGTCCTGAGCCCGACACACACTTCAGGCCCCCTTGGGTCGGCTGGATGGTACCAATAGAACCAATACGATATACACCGCTCGTACCGGTCCAGCGAAGAAATCTTACATATAGTGACACTGTTATAACGTATGACTGACAGAATGTCAAACTCACACACCGCTTACGGAAACGAGCCCGGGTTCGAATCCGTAAGTTGAGAGCCTAGATTGATAGAAATAAAATAACGCGACTCTGGAGAGCTCTAATAATAAATATATTAAGAATATGGCTTTTCCCGATTTGTAGCGCAAATCGACACCCGCTGTCAGAGAGCTCAATTATCCTTATCCACGATACCGCAACTCAAACGGCATCGTGCGCGCGCAGTCCCACTAGAGTGGGGAGGGGGACCGCTTCCCCCTTTTCGGTCTCAAAAATAATCACTATAGGGTACGCCCACAATTAACCCGGTTCATCTCTTCCCATCTGCGGGAAAAGTGGGGGGTATGTCCCCCTATCGTCTCCTTAAACCTGAAGACAGAAAAGTCTTCACAGTCAGTCGAACTGTTGAGGCTGGACTAGCGCCGCCAACCAGTATTAGGTCCCTCAGGAAAAAAAAGTCCGGGGGGAAACAAAAGAGTGTAGTGTTAATGCACACAGCATTAGGATAGATTAGAATCCCCACCATGGTACAAGCCTTGTCGTGGCGGTGGGACTCAGTAGCCTGGGGTTAGCCGAGACACCTTGGGCGAAGCCAATTGAACCGAGGAGGTGGCGGCTCTTAGTACCCCTCCTATAAGAAGAGGGGACTAAAGAGCAGGAGGAGGTGCCGCTCTTTGTACCCCTCTTATAAGAAGAGGGGACAAAAGAGAAAAAGTGGCGGTGCATTTGCGCACGGGGCAAGGGGCGAGGATGGGAACCTCACCCCATTGCACTGTCCCAAAGTCGGTGGGGTTGTCCTGTAGTGCTGGCACCCCATCTGTGGAGGTGGAGTTGGTCCGTTAGTGGGCTGAGTAGCCGTCGAGGTGCCGGTCGTGGTGAGGTCACCAAGGGCGGTACTGACGGCATTCGCGGTTGTTTTTGTGGGTATTCGGCACATCACGTACAAATAAATTAATAATAAAAAGTAGTAAAAGAATCATTCTATAAACAACAAGTAAGCACATAACAACATTAGGATCCCTCCTCTGAGGTAGGTCGTGTTAGGACCGTACGTCTCGAGTCTATAGATTTTCTATGTCTCTTTCTGTTTTTCTTTTCACCGTCACTCCAACTGGTGATCATTCCATTTTCGTAATATTGAAATCTCCTCTCCCCCTTGCCTGCGAGGGTTAGCAACCCTACTACTACCCTCTGCCCTTACGCTTGAGCACGTATAATAGATATGTCTTGTTATATTATATTTCTTGAATTTCTACGAAAATAATAATAATAACCATCGAGAGCACGGCACGGGCCCGCGGCAGAATCACCGTTGCCTATGTGCAGCGACCTCTTCCTTCCTTTCGTACCTGAACTAATGATGTGGAGGCGAAGGGAATCCAAATACAGCTTCATCGGATTGATATGACGCTCGTCGGGTGACGTGACTAGGTTTGGGATCAAAAGGGGGACAAACTCCCTCTCTCTCTCTCTCGTAGATGGGAGTGATGCATCCCGACAGGGAATTGTTTCTAATATCAAATTTAATTATTACTGTCATAACATAATACGTGAATGACCTCCTGGCTCTTAGTGGCTGAAACATGCTTCTTCGCTTGCTGCTGAAGTACCGTAATTCCCTGTTATTGTTATTCCTTCAATGCTGCTTAGAATTGCTACTTTATAAATATCACTTTACACCGTACATATTAGTTGACGGTTGCCTCTGCATTGACATTCAGTATGACCCATGAATTGAGTGAAGACACAACATCTACATTTAAAACTCTGATTGTATACGTCAGTTACTACTCGGTAACTACATGGCTCAAACGAGTATTATTGGGCTATAGCTCGTTGATCGTGTGTCATAAAACATTCTTATCTGTACACAAACGTTGAAACCGCATAGACAATTACGGGTAATTTCGTTATCTGACTCTGATGGGGGTGCGCGCGGCAGATGCGCGTAGATGCTATCTGCGGCGCCCTCCGCCGAACACGCGTGCTGATGCGCACGCGCCGATTGACAACATATCGGCATAAGGCGAAGGCGCATTTAATGTTAAAAAAATATACTTCTTAAAGCTATCATCATCGTCAGCCCGACGACACAGAGCGCCACAGGTCACGGTTACGAGCCACTTGCATTCGGCGGTTATAAAAAAGAGATAATCCTACTTAATTAAAATCTTTAGGAATGCTTTATTAAAAAGTCATCTGGCAACACTACACTATGTTGCCGACTGGAATAAATGTACTTCATGTTATGCTGTGGACATTATAACTACATACTCACTTAATCATACAAAGCTAGCTTATACTTGATATAAGTAAGAAAATACTATGATGTTAAGCTAAAAGCAACGTCTAGTGTCTGTGCTGGGTAGCAAGTCTAGTGTCTGTGCTGGGTAGCAAGTCTAGTGTCTGTGCTGGGTAGCAAGTCTAGTGTCTGTGCTGGGTAGCAAGTCTAGTGTCTGTGCTGGGTAGCAAGTTTAGTGTCTGTGTTGGGTAGCAAGTCTAGAGTCTGTGCTGGGTAGCAAGTCTAGTGTCTGTGCTGGGTAGCAAGTCTAGTGTCTGTGCTGGGTAGCAAGTCTAGTGTCTGTGCTGGGTAGCAAGTCTAGTGTCTGTGCTGGGTAGCAAGTCTAGGACGCTACTGCTATTATTATGCCTAACATGAATATCGTATCGAAAGCTCTTTCGGTGATGAGATCAAGATGTAAAAGCAACCGTATCTGGCTGCCCACTGAGCGCCGACGTGCACATAAGTGAAAGTGTAACACTCCCGGTCGAACTGCTGGATTTATAGCTGTTACTCCTCCGTTACGCTAAGTTACGGAGTGAGCCGCACGCGCTGTGAACTCTACGAGTCGCTGCTCAATACTTTCAGTTTATTTTACTTTAGCGCTTATGAAAATTTGCGCTCGAAGTCAGCAAAGAAATTGAATTGTGTCATTTATTATACGTAACGTGTAATACAAAATTGATAGTGTTATAGGTGCGTGCAGCCGAATTAGACCGGCACGACCTGGACGACGTCACCCATATTAAACCGGCGAAACCGTCTGGCTGTGCACCAAACCGTTGTCAAACATAATAATCTAAATGCAAGTTTAGTGGCAGTAAAAACCAAAATTTTTAATAGTGTTATGCAAATATAAGATAATAGCAACGCATCGAGTTTTTTTTAAGAAGCGTCGTATCTTGCGTTGTGAATTGAGATCGACCCCTTAAGAAATAGAACGTGTTCGCAGTTCAAATGTGTGTTGCGCGATATCCCGCAGAGGTGTCGCTTCCCTAATTTATGCAAACACACAGACAAACGCTGCTTACGAATGACGTTAAGCCACGTTGCATTTTGTTTCGTCAGCTCATTATAAAACACATTCGACGTTCTATCAGCGGGATCTTATCACGTTGGCTTGTCTATTTACATAATGCGGCACAGGTATAGTCTTGACATGTGTTACACAATTCACCATGTAATGAATCATACTTTAACTATCATTCCGCCCTGACACCATGTGTGCCGCTGAAAATTGGCTACTTGGTTTACTTGTGTATTTCTCTCGGTCGCTTGACCTCTGCTCGAGGAAAACACTGTCGTGAGAAGTCGTGGGAACCGGATAAGACCTTTTTACGGAAAGTCAAGTCATCATCATGTTCTTTCATGTAATAGACTGACGGCTGACCTGTGGACGAGTACCACTACCGCCACTACCACTACCGCCAACACCACTACAGCCACTACCACTACCGCCACTACCACTACCGCCACTACCACTACCGCA
>JAFELO010000787.1:186354-205767 GCA_017140195.1 Eumaeus atala
AGCATGGCACTACCTCACATAGAAATACAGAATAGCTGTGGTTCTCGAATCTCAATCGGATGACATTTGACAACACACAGACTGATGGCCCTCTCGTCTATGATTATAAGTTACTACACAATATTAATCCTTATTAATTTAAAAGTTTAGCCGCAGCTGTCACTTAACTTAGCTCCTGTCGACCAGCTACCTGACACCGAAGTTCACGAGCGAAGGACGATGTTAGCACTCCCTCGAACTAGCAAAACGAGAGCAAGTGATACTGTCCAGCTATTGACTTCAAAGATTTAATGAGCTCTTTGACCGATCCTAAACCAACTTGCCATTTTTATCAAATAATCTTTGTTACCCTACAGACAGGGACTGAATAGAATTAACATCGGTGAACATTCTAAGTAGGTACCTACGTACCACTTATTGACTACGGTTTGCCAAATTTTATAGGTTTCGATTTTTTTTGGATGCCCATCAAATGATCCAACAAACATTTAAAATTACCAACCAAGGAATTTAAAAAATAATAGAAATAAATTGTAAAAGTTGAAACTGTTTCTAGATCCTTTTAGGGCAGCATAAATTATATATAATACGTGCATGCAGATGTGCACATGCACATATAAGTTTCTTTATTGAAACACGCGCCGTAAGCTACGCTGGGAAATAAGTCTACTTAATTATGATTTTTATTTGTTTCAGTTCCACGCACTCGCACTTCACAACTTATGAACTAAACATCTTTGTGTAAATGATGTTCGAAATTATTACTCAAAGCTTAAAATACGTTTGCTAAATGGTACAAAAGCGTTATGCCTAAATCTATGCAATGACTATATGGAAAATCAATAAAGCCTGAAATCTAAATAACGTGTCTCTTAACACAAATTTTTCATATTTTATATGTAATTATTTTATCCCGGGCTCATCTTCTAAAGACTTGTATGAGGGTGTTTGATCAGATGACAATATTAAGACCACTAAAACAACATTTAATGAGAGCATTGTCTTCGGTGATACATCACAACAACAGATGTTGTCAACATGTCTTATGCATCTAAATCTCTCTGATATCTTTGTCTTTACACAATGTTCCTAGTGGGATAGGCAGAAACATCTTCTGACATATAAAACAAATTTCCCAAAAGCTATCTGTCTGTGTGTCTTCGATTTTCTCAAAACCAACTGATTGGATTTTCATGTTGTTTTCACTCATGGATAGAGCAATTTCCGACGGGCGAATCCGAGGCGGAGCGCTATTAGAGTATAAAAAAGTTGTAAATGTAGGTAGCCTTATAATTAGTTGACCTTTAGTTTTTGTTCACTTTTAATTAAACTATGTTAAACTGGACTGTGATTTTCAAAACGGTTTCATTCAGAGTAAATGGGTAATACCGAACTGTACGCAAAAGGAATTGGTTCAAATAGCTGACTTTTTCAGCTTAGCTTAGCTTAGGTTAGCGTGACCACTCGAGTACGGACGCGGACGTAGTGTCCACACTAAGTTGAATGTGCGACTACAACTGATTAAATTTACTTTTTAGACTGCATTTATTTCATTTTGATTAATTGAAATGAAGAAGTGTTAACAATATATAACATATAACCCATCTAATAATAATAAAGAAGTTAATAATAAATAACAAAATAAGTATGTAATATTATATTATATTTTGATTTTTTGTTATTACCTGTAATTACCTGTAATTACCTGTAATTACCTGTAATTACCTGTAAGGTATAGATACACATTTCAATGAGGTTACGTATGCACAACATGAGACATCAATTGCCCTTTTAAAGTGATTACTGTCCTTTTTTGAATACAAAAAGGGTGGCTTCAACCGGAGCACGGTGCGTTATCTTTTTCTTCAATTTTAATTATAATTGTCCGTGTTTTAATTAGCATGACATCGATGTAGGCCAGATGGCGAGCCCTTGAGGCGGAGCCTTCCCGTACGTATGATAACTGTGAAATCATAATTGTTTTCATAATATTCGTGGAATCTTAATTTCCTTATGTCGCTCGAACGTTGGGGTGGCTACGGCGATTAAAATAACTTCACTCCTGGTGCCGCCAGACGCTCGTGTAGCCGACGCTACATAGTTTACACCGCCGGTATGTTGCACAGCACCAACCAAGCGTCAGCGTCACTGACGAATATTACGACCAGGCTCTGTCGAGGAAGTGGCAACATAGTCGAACTGCATATATGGATAAGTTGACGACCGGCTGGCTCAGTTGGTAACGAGGCGGTGAGTCCACGTGTTACGCCAGAGGTCGCGGGCTCGCATCGCGCCTAGGTCATGAATGTTTATATATATGTTATATGTATTTCTATAATAAAAATCATAATATATAAAAATTTCTTAAATTTATAAAGTATTAAATATATTTCCGTTGTCTAGTGCCTGAACTAGGTTAACATGGTGCGATTTGTCCACAGAAATTATATTATATATTATATTACATAAGATATATATATATATATATATATATATATATATATATAAACATTTCCTAAAACCTTTCTGGCGCAGTCGCGTAAAAAGGAGAGAAATCATTAATTACGGATGCTTGTGTTCGCGTGTTTCAAATTGTGCGTATATCTCTTATCTGTAACTCGTATCCTCATAAAACAATTAAACCATGTCAATAAAATCGAAATCAAATTGTCATGCGGGCAGCCAGCCAGGACAATTGCTTATTTTTTATCGTATGTCTTTTACCGAAGTTGCTCCACCACTTATCCTTTATCCGGCCCAAGAATGTACCACACGACCTGACCTGGCGTTTAAATAATTATAATTTTATTGATATATATTAAAAAGTCCCTTTTTTAAACTTTCGCAACTGCAGGTAAAAATTTCACACTGAGTCGATAATTCTATACAGAATCTGGGTTACTGTCTTCCCTTTCAAAATGTAAAATTTTACCGCCATACGAATTATATTTCTTTCCATTGTTGAGAAAATTTACGGCAGAGAAAGTTCTAGGGCCCCTCACACAATGTCTATCAGTTCGAATAAATTCAAATTTAGCATTCTATTTTCGAAAAGATGATATAATATAGTGTAATAAGTTTTGTTAGTTTTGTTTGCCTATCTTTTTTTTTAAGTTGGTAATTTCGGCCAGTTATCAATCAGCCCTTGTAAATTAAATTCGCTATTTCTTTTTAAATCGATCTCGACCCATCAGACTTGCCCACAGCTCCTACTCAGTGGACTCCTACAGTTACAAGTTTTATATTCGATGAAATACGCCGTACATTTTATTACTGCCAATTACATAACCTGAATACACCACGTCTATTATATGAGTCATTAACTGGTAAACGCCACCAGGTATCAATAAAACGGTATGTCGCACCGCATCTATATGTACATGGCGCCATCTGCCGCGCCACCTGGTGGCCGAATGCTGAATTAATTAGGACGCGGCAGTCTCGGCGCGTGCGCAGGCGCATATTAAGTGACATTACTACTGATCGAATGGGACTGTCCATGGGGCGGGCAATTATGACAGAAAGATACTCCATTACTACCAACTCGAATAGTCTACTGATATTTGTTATTATTTTTGCAAAAAAGTCAGGGAAGCCCAAGCTCAGTGGGGTTTCTTGATAACGTCCTGTGATCTATGGCCATTTTCTGATCAGGTCAGTGTATTCTAGACGTGACCAGACTTACGTTTAAAGTTTGAAAAATTGGAAAATCTGCGATACGTGTTCTGTGGTTTAGTAAAGGGACAGTGCATACAGAGTGGTTTTAACCTTTGGAAGAATGCTCACATCATTTTAATAGGCCACTAGATACTCACAAAGCGCACGTATCGCGACATCATAGCACATGTCGTATATCCGCATAGCCTATGCTACTTTGCGGCGGTATCCTGTGAACGAGAGGCGCCTCCGCGGTCGTGACGAGCCAACAGGGCTACTATACATCTCCACCACCCGCCAGGTCACCTCAGCATAAGCTGCTGGTGGCTCCTGCAGGTAGTAGTAGTTCGCGGGTAGTCGCCCCACACACCCATCGCATTCCACCAGGAAGGGAGGTAGTGCGTATTGCATTTCCTAGCAAAAGACCTTACCTACAAATAATATAACTAAACATAGATAACGGCACAACAAACGCATTAATTAATAAAAAAAAAAGAAAACCGTAGCGATTTTGCCAGGTCCTCTCATCTGCCTCAAATACCAATATTGAAATTGGGACTTGTAAATGATTTTCGTTACAAGCCAGCTGTTAGGGGGCCGGTAAAGTTATGCACCTGGAATGTCTGACCCCATTGTCTTAGATACCGCGATAAGATATGGAGTAATTTTAAAGAGCGGAAAAAATAATTAGTCTGGCTGTACGTACGTATATATTAGTACGATTGTTCGAAAGGCCTTATCTAAACACCCTCGCACATATACAACATGACATTATTTTCTCCTACAGGTCGGAAGGCTAATGTATTCAGGGTGATAACACTGCGTAGACTCTTGCCATATATTTAGCCCTATTGAGCACACCCAGCTTCTTTGAGGCTAATTTAGCTTTTGTTTCCAAATAACCGCGGAACTAAACGTTTGAAATGTTACTCGATATGTCGACACCAAGTATTCCGATACTAGCTGAGGTCGACAGGTAGGTGTTTCGGAAACGAAGAGATACGACGAAGGGTGCCTTTTTTAGAGGCAAACGCGCAAACTTGTGTCTTATTCGGGTTAAATTGGACTATATTTAGTCGGCACCATTCCGAGATTTTGAATAAAAAATCCTTGAATTCAGACACAAGCTTGTTCTGCTACCGATTGTTGACGTGTCTCCGCGTACTGAGATGTTGGCACGGCCAGTGTATAAGGCATCCTCAGTGCTATCATCTGCGTAACAATGAAGGGCACTAGTTTGCAGCATGTCATCGATATGCAGAAGAAAGAGCGTAGGACACAGACTTGGGTAACATCAGCGTTGCCAAATTTAAGGGCATAGCTGACAGCAGCCACGATCTTGACGCTGCGATTTGTCAAGAACCTAGTGATCCAAACGCATAATTTCCCGGGAAGTCCGTGTGAAGAAAGCTCTGAAAGAAGCGCTTCGTGCCAAACCCGGTCAAATGCCTGTGCTACGTTTAGACTAACCGCCAATGCCTCCATCCTTGGTTTCAATTGCTTAGGTGCGCTAAGTAAATCAGAAGCTCACCAGCTAGACGTCCACGGCAGAAACCGTACCGGTGGTCACTAATTATTTGATCATATTCTAAGCATCGCAAGAGCTGGCAGTTGATAATAGATTCCATAAGTTTGGAAAACAAAGGGTTTATCGCAATAGGTCGGTAGTTGGACGGGTCGTAGCGTTCACCTTTTAGGGATCGGGTGCACTAAGGCTGTCTTCCAAGGGCTGGGGACTACGCCAACAGAGTAGGAGAATCGGAAAAAGCGGGTCAATACTGGAGCCAACACCGGAGCAAATTTCCGCATCATAATCGGAGCGATGCCATCGGGCCCTCTCCACTAACGAGTGTCCGGGCAAGGAAGTGCTTTACGCACGGCGCTCTGCCGGAATATAATATTCGGCATAAAGTAACCACACCGCGGGATAGTGGGCGGCGGAGTTCCCTAATCGTCCAAAAAAGGAGTTCGATGCAAAAAGAGTGCCCAGAAGTTCGGCTTTCTCTTTCGCGGCATGAGCCAGCCATTCATCGCTCGGGAGCAAAAAGGGAAAGAAAATTCCCTAAAACAGCCTACGACAAGGAGAAAAATTCCCTAGTTCCTGAAGGAAGACACCTATTCTTCGCCAATTTTGCTTACGTGCTCTGACTTTGATTTGGCAATAATTTTTTTGGAGGACCTAGAGGAAGAGTTATACTCCTATAGTGTTCTGGTATTTTTGTTCTGTGTACTCACCGCTGCAGCATGCGCTTGGTAACACTCCAGTTTATGGCGAAGTGTCAATCTACAGAAGCGTCTAAGCCAAAGTTTGCGATTTGCCGCCAATCGGTACCGCAGAGACCGAATTGAAAAGTTCCATTCTCTGAGTCACCACATCAGCGACAAACTCCGCTACGACATCAGAGTTGTCCAGCGAGATTCAAAATTTATTCACCATTCGAAACATATTTTAAATATATAAAGCCTCACTAGATGCTGTCTATTTAATGGCATACCAAACGCTAGTACTAAATGAACAGCTATATTTGATAAAGTATCAAAATTATTCCATTAACCAAAGAATCCCCCAAAAAGCAGACGATAATACATTACGTTTATAACTTTATTCAGTCCTTAGAGTGCGCTACAATAACTTAAGTTGTTCCTATAAGGCGCTCGGCTTACCTCACGTGATATTACCTTTTTTCCAATTTAATGGGCACCTGGAACGTAAGACGTTAGGGGTTTAATGTTATTTATGTTTTGACGTTGTCCCTAACACCTTCAGGGATAATGGGAGGAATAGTCTTGTATCAACATTTATAAGCGCACTAAGCCTTGAAAAAACGAACAGAGAAATCAGTGCATTTATAAATTTTGGTCTTATAGAGACTGGTGTCGAGGCTTTTTGGAGATAAATGTATACAAAAAGCATTGTAACCACTGCATTAGATAAATTATATCTAATGTACATATGAAATCTGTTGTTTCAATTCAAAATTCAAATATAAATTAAATAACACACACACACACAAATGCTAAAATTTTCTATATTTTAACTAAAGTATTTAACTATAATTAAATAATTTTACTCACATATTTGGTTTCATTGGATACCAATTAGGTGGTTTTCCTATTTCTTTCTATAATTCTTACCTACTTTTCTATAATTTGCCAGTTGAGTACCTCATAGGGAACCGGCAGTGACACTGGCGCTTTTAGTTCTTGAGAATGGTAGAAGGAAATGTCTCACGTCTTCGTCCCAATTAATTCAGAGTTCAGGGTATTTTAGATTGTTGTTTTCTCAGCGATATCTTCGTTAGATCCATTCGATACCAAGATTCTTCGGTATAACAAAATTTATCAAAAATTCTGAATTCCTAGGGTAATTTATGTTTATTGGCCCGCCTGAGCGTTAGTTAGGTTAGTTCCACGTTCGTAATATCCCTAAATTCAAAAATCAGCGTAAAAGTCTTTACGTCCTTTTGGGTTTACTCCTTAGGAAATGGAAGAAGCATACGGTTTTATGCTTATTACTAAAACCTAAAACACTAAATATTGCGATATGCGTCTATCTAACCACAGGAAGGATGTGCGTGAAGTGTCTCCTGCGAAGCGATAAATTTATGCGACATGCTTTCACGTTACGTATGTACTTATTAATTCACGAGTAGGCCCCTCGACCACTTCGCCGACAGTAATTCGCTACTTCCTGCCTGTCGGCTCCTCCGGGCCCGGAGGGACGCAATGTAATGTAGATATGGCGCTACAAACACATGTTGATGGTCTGTTGTTACACAGCTCACAGCACAACCGGTTGCTATCGATGTGATAGAGAATGGTAGGTAACACCACTTTGCTCCTCCCAGTCTGTTTCTGTGTACAGACAGTTCGTAAGAGACAGTGCGTGAGAGACAGTGCGTAAAGGACAGCGCGTAAGAGACAGGGAATAAGAGACAGCGTGTAAAAGACAGTGCGTAAGACACAGTATGTAAGAGACAGCGCGTAAGAGACAGCGCGTAAGAGACAGCGCGTAAGAGACAGCGCATAAGAGACAGTGCGTAAGAGACAACGCGTAAGAGACAGCGCGTAAGAGACAGCGCGTAAGAGACAGTGCGTAAGAGACAGTGCGTAAAAGAGACAGTGTGTATCTTACACTGTTCCTTACGTAAGAGGCAGTGTGTAAGAGACCACTGTCTCTTAAGCACTGCGTAAGAGAGATTGTGTAAGGAACAGTGCCTAAGAGACAGTGCGTAAAAAGACAGGGCGTAAGAGACAATGTGTAAGGGACAGTGCGTAAGAGATAGCGCGTAGGAGACAGTGCATAACTGACATCTAAGAGAAAATGAATAAGAGAGAGTGTATAGGGGACAGTGTGCAAGAGATAGTGTGTAGGAGGCAGTGTATAGGAGACAGTGTGTATAAGACAGTGTGAAGGAGACAGTGTGAAAGAGACAGTGTGTAAGAGGCAGTGTATAGGAGACAATGTGAAAGAGACAGTGTGTAAGCGACGGTGTATAGTAGACAGTGTGAAAGAGACAGTGTGAAAGAGACAGTGTGAAAGAGACAGTGTGAAAGAGACAGTGTGAAAGAGATAGTGCGTAAGAGACAGTGTGAAAGAGACAGTGCGTAAGAGACAGTGCGTAAGAGACAGTGCGTAAGAGATGTGTGTAAGAGACAGTGTCTAAGAGACAGTGCGTAAGAGACAGTGCGTAAGAGACAGTGCGTAAGAGACAGTGCGTAAGAGACAGTGTCTAAGAGACAGTGTATAGGGGACAGTGTGTGAGAGACAGTGCTTAAGGGACAGTGTGTAAGAGACATTGTATAAGAGACAGTGTGTAAGAGACAGTGCTTAAGAGACAGTGCTTAAGAGACAGTGCTTAAGAGACAGTGTGTAAGAGACAGCGTGTGAGGGACAGTGTGTGAGGGACAGTGTGTAAGAAGCAGTGTGGAAGAGACCACCTGTGTCGCTTCCCCGACTCTTGTCAGGCCAGGGGCCAGACTAGTTCCAATTACTTACGTTCACATACTGAGTTTAACAATTATATTTTTCAAAATAAAATAATATATTTTCAGTTCGAATCCCAATTGATCGGCGACGAGCTTGGCGATGTTGGCGATTTTTTAATCGACTTTAATAAGAGGAGTATAAAATGTGATGTATTTATGTAATATTATCGAAATCATACAATATTTACTTAAGATGACAATATGTTAGGGTATTCATACTAACATACACAATTTTATAGATTTTATAGGTGTGTATGTATGTATGTTTGTCGACGTATATCTCTGAAATTATTGACGGATTTTGATTGTTCCTTTTTTGTTTAGTTACATTCGCGTCGACATACGGAACAGTATAGATTTTAGAAAAATCGGTTAAATTGTTTTTAAAATAACAAATATAAAATAAATGTAATAAAAGGAATGAAGCCTACTCCAAAAATTTACTAAAAATTGTGAAATAATAAGATTATTGAACTCGATTTAATTCGCCGGAATGTTAGACACTAAAACCTTCCACGGGAATCGCTCTATCCTATGGAAGGAAACCGTATCAAAGGCCGTTGAGTACATTCAGTGAAAAAAGATCACATACAGACAGCTTTTAAGTAAATTAATACTTAAATAAATCATAAAGACAGTCGAATGTTTATTTAGTGAGATAATTAAAGTTGCAATATGAAAACATATTTAACTGTATGGCAGTATAATTTTTCGTTCGAGAATTTCGTAGAAATATTTTATGTGTGTGCTTATGTATTAATTCTGAAAGGTAAGATTTTGATTTTAGCTATCGCTTTTCAAGGAACGCATCAAATACGCTCAAATCTAAAGTAGGCGAACATTGCCATCTATTGTCGACTAGCTGAAACTATATCTCCGAAATTAAAATATTTTTAAGGATTGTGGGTTGTAACGTATTTATGTTTTAATTATTCATCAGTTTGTTAGAGATGTTAAAAGACATGTGACCACAGGAAGAAGAAACATAACCGTAACTACCAACTTAACATAGGCCTCTTCAATAAACGGCAGGGCAGCCGACCCCTACTCGGCGCCAACGTGGACGGCTGCACGAAGGACGTCTCTCAGATTTTGTAGCAAAATTTTAATATTTTATAAACACGAATCTGATTACGTAGTATATTAGTCGAGATGAACCACATTTAGCATGTGTAGTGTGCATGCACAATACAGCACATGTGCAATGCACCAAGCACAAAGCTGCACTTAGACAATAGGCAATCAGAGCCGCGGCGCACGCGCGCAATCACTCATCGGACAACATCTAACCCCCATCCCATTAGGGTTTCTTGTGCACGCATAAAAGGTGAATGTATCATCATTTATATACAAATGTTTTTTAAATGATGTTTAATTACACAATTGTTATTTTTTGGTCTATTTCATGCCTATACCTGTTTTTCTTCCGCGCGAGTCCTGTCTTGACTTTATTATTATTACAAATTCTTTTAAATTCATCTGACAATAGGCTGTCTAATTTTAACACGTGTGCCTAAACCTGTAATTAATAATTATATTACTCTGTGACATTTCTTTTAATTTAAATTTGGCAAAATTCACTATTCATTCTTTTTATAACCTGCTGTCAATTACACTGCGTTTTAAAATGAATTAGACATTATTGGTGATGTTAATTACATATAAAATATAAATTGTAAGAGATAGTGCCGTGCTGCACAGGAGAAGTTAGTGCCACGCTTGGAGCAGGACAAAACATCCTCCTATGCAACGGAATGGCGCCGGCACGACCGGCGAGGTACCTATCGCTCACTTGATACCGCCGTAAAGTGACACGTACCGTATCGCGTTTCGTGCGATTTGTGAGTAGCCGGTGGGCTATTTTTGGGCAACGCATCAGCATAGTAATTACGTAGATGTTCCTGGGCGTCGGTATTCGTTGAAAAGCTCCGATTGCTCGTTTGTTCTATACTATAAAAATATAAAAGTAATAATAACCATATAATAACAGAAGTAAGAAAAATACTTCTCTACGCCTATACATCATCCGTGTAAAGTTTCCAAGTCTTGTTGCCGCACAATGAAGTAAGGCGCTGTGGAATATTACTCGCTCGAGCGCCTTAAGATCCAGAATAGTCTCCGCTCTGATGAGAGATGTTTGTTGCGAATGTTACCAAACACAATTTACAGGATATATTCTCTGCAAATGTAATGTTATAATTTCATGACGATACGTTGTCAAATGCTAATATAAATAGGCTTTTCGTTACGTTCAATATAATACGTACCTTGAGAAGGAAACGAAAAGCCTATTTATATTTTTGTCATATGACAAAAGGTCGTAAAATGAGTTCGGTGGTAATATTCGTTGATGAAGATGAATTCAAATTCCAGTATCCGTTCGCTTATATGTGTTTTTCTTAATATGTGAGGAAAAAATACCGTTTCCTTTTTAAAGAATTGCTCGAATGGAGGAATTTGAATTTTGGTACATTTGAAGATAATATGTACAGAAATGTTTGAACATAAAATGATACGCACACAATGTATTACGCAAGTTGATTACTTTACACATTATGAGTGTTATGATGAATGATATTTAGTTTTTATTGGCAAATAGTATATAGGTAATATTTAAACAGTCTTATAATTGAGGTAGAACTTCAATCAGTGGCATTATACTATGTACGTATACACGTGTGTATACTAAGTCTGGCCATGAATATTGTTACAATTAACAATAAAAAAATATTACAATTGAATTTGGAATCTGTCACTCTTATACGATTGTTCAATGTGTTTTCTCATTTTGGCATCAAAAAGTTGTTCAATACTTATATTAAAACGGAGTGGGTCGACAAAAAGAACAGAATCGTTGTGATTGCATCACACAAAGTAGGTATGGCGCCAAATGTAATTTTTAAAACTCTCAATATACTTGGTATTAGTCAAATGTATGTGTACCGGGCTATTAATAGGTACAATGAAACGTCCTTTGTTTGTGACCGAGTAAGATCTGACCGGCCACGCAGTGTTCGTACGAAGAAGGTGGTTTAAACTGTAAGGGAATGAATTCGGAGAAATCGTTTCCGAAAGAAAAAAAAAATATCTCGGGAGATGAAGATGGCACCTAGAACCATGTCGCGTATTCTAAGAGATGACTTAGAACTTGCAGCCTATATGAGACGCACTGGTCATTTCTTAACTGGTAAATGAAAGATGAATAGAGTGGTAAAATCGAAACAGCTACTAAAGCGGTACGCAAGGGGAGGTCACAGGAAAATTTTGTTTACAGATGAATATTTTTTAACAATTGAGCAACATCTCAACAAACCAAATGACCGTATTTATGCCCAAAGTTCTAAGGAAACTGCCCAATGACTCGACAGAGTGAAACATTATCGGACTTCAGTGATGCTTTGGTGGGGTATTAGCTATGCAGGAGTGACTGTGCAATATTTTTGGGAAAAACGTATCAAAACATAGGCACAAGTGTATCAAGATACCTTCTTGAGAAGCAAGTTAAGCCCCTAAATATAAACACCATGTTCAATAACCAAGTGTGGTCCTTCCAGCAAGACTCGGCACCGGGTCATAAGGCGCCGTTCAAGCAGTCTTGTTTGGAAGCTGAGGACTGGCAGTCGTCTAGTCCCGATCTTAATCCACTGATTATGATTTATTGTCAGTTTTAGAGAGTACTGCTTGCTCTAAACGCTATGATAATTTGGAGTCCCTAAAACAATCCATACGACTGGTAGTCAAGAATTTCCCCATGGCAGGAGTGCGTGCTACTATTGATAACTGTCCGCTACGTTTAAAGGATTGTATTACAGCACATGGAGATCACTTCGAATAAGCTTTTTATATTTTTAATTGTTTTATATTTGTGTGTTAAGCTAACACAAACCGCACCGAAGATGTCGCCTTTATGCCGGTATCATGTGAGCGATAGGCACCTCCTCGAACGTGCCCGCCCAATTCCGCTGCAATTCAGCATGGCACTACCTCTTACTAAAGCTATAAATTAAATGATATCCCATTTTACACTTACACATTCATTCTAGTACCAACATGGATTTAATTTAACTCCTACAGGAAAGTATTAAGCAACATATAAGATTAGTAGTTCTTAATGTTATCACAGGCGTTCCCTAAGCACAAGCCAAGCCACAAAGCTCAAGGGTTACCAATAAAATGTTATGAGAAACTGCATTGCAGCCGAGTAAGGCCTGCAGTACATCCACTCTAATCAGGATTGGTTACTCTACATTAAAACATAGTCAAAATGGTCGATGCGTCCCTCGATTTTTGTGTTAAATACATTATATGAAGAGCTATGCCTTGAGCACGGGCTGATGTTAGATTTAGTAGGGGCCAGGGGCTCGACCAAGAATTGACAGCAGAATTATCCTAAAACTTCTAAAAAATATTAGTTATTGCCATTATCGGTGCCTTAATACGGGAGGGCTGAATGAGTTGTAGATCGAAACAAAACATATTCCGATTTCTCAAATTGTACTTACTAAAATTATAAAGCTGAAAGTTGTATGTTTGTTCATTTAGTTTGTGGGTAGATCACGCTCATTACAGGAACTAAGTGCTGCCCCCCCACAAGGGCCAAGCCTCGTCGTGGCGGTGGGGCTCAGTAGCCTGGGGTGGACCCGGGCGAAGACAATTGAACCGGGGGGGAGCTTTGCACCCCTCTTATGAGAAGAGGGAGCTAAAGAGCAGGAGGAGGAAGCACTCTTGGTACCCCTCTTATTAGAAGAGGGGACCAAAGAGCATCGGGAGGAGGCGCTTTTGCGCAGGGGACATGTGGCGAGTATATGAACCTCATTGTACTACCTCAAAGTCGGTGGGATTGTCCTGTAGTGCGGGGCAACCCCATCTGTAGAAGGGGAGTTGATCCCTTAGAGGGCTAATTAGCCGTCGATGTGTCTGAGGAGGATGATTTGTTGTTCCTGGGCACCTCACAAAGGGCGGCCCCGATGGCACTCGCGGTGGTTTTTGTGGGTATTCGACACTATCATGTGCTGGAAGTCCCACACACCACTGAACCCCACCCAGGGCCAGTGAAGGCGCGTAAATGCTTTTCCCCGCGTCAACAAAAAAAGGAACTAATTACTAATAACTACTACGATTTCTAAAAAATCGTCCATTATCTAATAAGGATATTTTCGGTTACGTTCCGGTCAATAGCGGAATCGCGGGGCGCAGCAGTAAGTAAAATTGAACTGAACTCGCCGCAATCTCAACAATTTTTTTAATATATTTTATTGTTAATAGATTGAATCTTACAAGCTTTTATTTAGTTCCACCTGTTCGAATGTTTGTCTGTAACAGAATCTTGCATTTTGAGCTTCTTGATTTGAGCCACTTCCCGGTTACCGATAGAGCAAAATGTAATTCTGCACGCATAAGAATAGCGTCCGGGGTCCTATCATACCCCGCCAGCCCAGTCCTGTCCCAAGCAACGCTAGGACTTGTATTAAGTAAACTAGACGACGGAAACACACTTGGTATTTTTTATCAACGTGGTCATCGACATAAAGATGGAGACGGAAGGTAGCTATAGGAACTCTGCCATAAAATATCGCAACCTCATTGAGTTTCGTCATGTTTGATAAGTACGAGTATGTAAGTTCTATACGCCTAGATGACGATCAACGTTTTGCTGATGGAGCTATCGGGATGCCTCCCGTGCTCGGTCATGTTTGATGTGCCTCGGTAAGGAGTTCGCCTATGAATAGCATTCGCTGGATTGCTTTTACAAATTAGAATACTCAAACCTTCCACGGAAACAGTCCTAATAAAACAATAAAAGTGTGAGTGACGGCACATACGCACTTTTTATATTTTGTTTTATAATATGTATAGATTTTACTAAAAAGTTTCTAAATGTTTTGGGTTCGTCTTGGGAATGTCCGCTGATTATATTGGAACCATGACTAACATTGTAGCCATGTACATAGCGCAGTCGTGCGTCAGCAGATCGCTCAGCGGATCGGAACCCTGTTGATAATGATATTTATATTAGTCGTACATATCCAGAACACATACGAAAACATTTATGAACAGGTAGTAAAAAATTGACTAAAATATCTCCCAAGAAAAGAAACTTACCAATAGTACCAGGAAGCCCGTGAGCCCGTGACTCACCGGGAGAGGCATCTGTCGGGAGACGTGACTCACGATTGTCACAGTTTTTTACCGCCGCATATTTTACCGACGCTGGATCAAAGTTTAAGGGTTGAATGATCTCGAGCGGAATACCACAAGCGGCACGTATCCGTAATGATCCTACAAGTTTGAAGAGGCCCGTGTCCGACGAGGATGTGCAAGGTACGACGATGGTGATGGATTCTATGTAATGTTACAAAATTGTAATAATACATTTATCTATTTTATTTTATTTCTTGTTTTATATTGATGTCTGCTGTCTCTAAGGTGTGCCCATTCATAACAGCCACATTAACATAAAATGAGTCGTATGGCATTTGATTAAACTTTGTGGTTCTTGGTGTCCCGTGCATGGAAAGAAAAGGTAAAATGTAACTCTTATAGGATTACTTTGTCGTCCCTATGTACGTTTGTTAACACTCTTTTTGTCTCGAGAACTTGTGGAAGTGCGCAAGTGCAAAACAAATATGGGGTCAACAGTCCCAAGGCGACAAAATACGTCTAAATCAACGCAATTAGAAGACACAGCGCCGTCAGGGTATGCATCTATCGCACGTTACCCGATACCTTTGGCTGAATTTTACCTTTACCTATTCAAGTAGAAGTATCAGTACAGCACAGTGGAGTACCAACTTCCCGTTGACCTAGAATCATGTAATTCTCCAAGCAGTACGAACACAGCACAAATATAAGAAGGTCTGTACAATCAAACGGTAATTATAACAAAATCACTGAAAGAACCGTCACCAGCTGATACCTATATGTAATTCCTTTCGCACAACTTCTTAGCACGCACGAACATAATAAATTATATTACTATATTTTGGCATGTGTATTGAATAATGTAAATACTCGATGTCGTAGGTACGTTTTATTCCCAGTAATATCAAAATACTAAAAAGTAAAGGTTATAAAGAGTTAAGTGCGAGGAACACAATGGCGCTCATGGTGTGCGAGTAGAAACGTACTTTCATCACAAACAGTAGAACACCAAAGAAATAGCATACCTCTTACACTACCGAAGCGATTTTGTTTAAACCAATTTTGGTTTTTATTGAGTTCTATAATTCTTTTTACAATTTTTCTCTCCGTTTATCAAAAGTTCGAGGTGACAAACACATTCGGTTTTTACCACTTTAGAAAGAAATATCCCACGCATTAGCATAATGGAAAACTTTTCTAGAAAGCTCCATATCATTTAAAAATATCTATTCAATGATGCTACGTCATCTTGAAAAATAAAATGTCATCCTTCAGTGGCACGTATGAAGTGCTATCCTCAAACGTGTTATTTTTCAGAATCATACCCAGTTCATCACCGTCTAGCGGTTCATATCATGCGCCTTCCAAATTGCAAGCAACGACGAGTGAATCGTCTGTGAGATACGGGCGGACAGAAGGACACGACTAAACTATTAGGCGGAACCCTAATAGTTTAAGTTTTTTGGCCATCGGATAACGGAACACTACCGACCTATGCAATTCTTTCTACATTTAAACTCAACATTAGAGAATTATTCGTAAACATACATTTAATTATTATTATAAAATATAATTGGCATAATAAACGACAAAGAATATTTACAATTGATATACTTAATCCCAAAAAAAATTGAACCATAACATTCCACGCAGCTACAACTGTTCCGTGGGAGTGTGACAGGCATCTCGAAAGGAAATCGCTAGAACCCATTAATTAGTTGCATCGGCTCTGCGTGAGAACAAACATCGGCAATCTGTGAAAAATAAAGGTCGAACGGAATCGATGCGAAATCCTGTTTCACTCGGCTGAGGAAGTCGTTTAAGTTTATGTTACATCTTCTGAGTGGGCACAAGGCAGTGAAGTTGTTCTGTGCGGTGCTCGCAATGGCGTCCATGAGTGAGTGGTAGGGCATGGCAGAAAACATGGCGCCTGATTTATTAATATTTGTTAAGCTGTGTCAAGTTGGAGTCATCTCGAAGCAGAAATGTAGAAAGCTTCGACATTCACAGACTCAATTAAATTAATAATATAATGTATATATTATAGGGGAGCAAACAAGAAATCGCAGTCTTTTAACGACTACGGACATCCGCACACTTGTAATACAGATAAGTTGTCTTCCAAGTGCCGGCTACTCCACAACCGCACGAAATACAACATACTTGTCACTTTGCGGCGGTATCACGTGAGGCGCCTCCCCGGGCCAGTTCCGCTGGCTACATTAGAAAAGGGAAATAATAAAAAAAAATAGCCGCTCAGATTGAGATGGAAACAAACACACCGTTCTATGGTGCAGTGTTAGCGGTATCTACCACTTGGTCCACTAGAAATATCACTTCTTTCTGCGCTACTCTCTCTCTCTCTCTCTCTCTCGAAAGCACTCCGATGTCGGAGTTCACTCAGAGAGGCAGGAAAACATTAAATCACAACCGATTGATATTATGTTCAACAGTTTATCTTAAATTGATGAACCGGAAGCCATTTGTATTGTAATTAAATATACTATTTACACACATTTGCATGAATGATGAATTAATTATGTGATATTAGGCGCTATAGACCTTGCACACGATGTGGTCCTTCTGAAGCTCGATACTATATTTATGAATGCTGCGATAAATGTTAAGCTGTGTCCGCGCCCCGTAGGTGATATAAAACGCCGTACCGACGAGTTACAAGCGTGACAGTTTACAAAAGTTCAAAAGCTTATAATTATTCATTTAATTTAAGACTGTAATGTTTTTTTTTCAGTAATATAATCATAATTTACCAATTTTGGAGTTTCTTTCTTTATATGTACTATAAGGTCTGACTTCCTACAAAACTTTATGGTTCTAGGCCCTATAGATGTTGATTTTCTTGCGATAGTCATAGTATGCACAGAAATGGCTGTATCTCCTTATTGCGTTGGTTTATCATCACTTCATGGAATTTCAGACCTTAGTAGTCGATATGAGCTTCAGCTTGTCCACACGTTCACGAGAAAAAGTTACCAATGGACGTACAGACGGACAAAAAAGCGATCCTATAATGGACAATGATATCGTCGTCTCAGGTACAGAATCCTGCGTTATAAAGAGTTGCTCCGACCGCTAGTGCCAACCCAGCACCGTAGTCAATGTCCCTGTGTGATAAAATGCTTGGTCGCTCCACCAGACCCTTGTGACAATAAACCCTCCATAAGGGGACGTGCCGTACTGCTCGGTGTAGAGGCGCCCTGGGCGTACCACACACGTCGCCCATCGTCTGCTGGCGAGCGCAGAAGCCAAGAGGGCAGACCCTCATACCGTTGCCAACTCTTAAGACGACTGACTGACCTTTCCTTTGATTGGCTACAGAGAACATGCGTCCGACTGACGCGGTTAACTACAGTGGCTGAAACGTCACAGCGATAATGTAGGTAGCGAAGGGCAGCCATATCCAGGCCTATGACAGTAAGACGGCGAGTGTCCGCATCGGTTTAATGCCGGCCCAATACCGATGCAATGCAGCATGTCATCACGTCATGAATAAACCTGTGCTAGGATGTACTAATGATACAATTCGTAATATAATTTATATACTTTATTTATTAGGAAAATGCTACTTCATAAAAACATAATATATTTGGATTACCTTATTACATGCATTTGTCTAAATGCACTACTAATTTCACAATACGATCGCGGTATCGCTTAACAATCCATTATCCCCCAGCGGCCGCAAGCTCCACTGGACCGAGTGCCTACTGCTGAGGGAAACTGCAGTTACATGTTTAAGGAAAACTTCAGTCAAAAGATATTTTTTTGCTTCGTTTTTCGCTTTTATGCGTCCACATATTGCAAAAACTAAATAAAAATTAATGCGATTTTGTAAATAAATTGTATTTCTGCATAGTTCTGGTCTAACGTAAACAAATGGCATCTTAATTCGTCGCGCAGTACTCAGTTTACACATGGCGTACGTATATTCAGAGCGTACGTGTATTCAGAGCGTACGAAATCGCGGACACAACCTTTTAGTATGCACACAAAGGTTCGTGGCTACATGTTCGGCAGTGTGACGCGCAATATAGACGCCACTTTACTCTTTAATTCCGATTCCCACAGCTTCAATTTCCCTCATCATATTTAGCCTATAAAAAGCCCAGAATAGGTGCCGTCAGTTGACCACTGCGTGGGGATAACAGTTGTATGGTTCGCTCTACTCGTAGGGTTAGAAAGGTCACGTCGGTATGAACATAAAAAGGTAACCAAACTAAATAGTACACTCAAGGATCAAATGATCATTTGCACCAGCTGATCTGAGATATCATATTGGGGATAGAATACCAAAGTATATAACAGGTATCAAATGGAGAAGCGCCTATTGTAAATAGGGAGAGGAGATCTAAAAAGGAACATGATGTCGTATTTAATAGATTGTATAACATTAAACATTGCCAACGAGAAGAATTCATGAAATACGACAAAGGTATGTGAAACTTTAAAAGTAACTGAGTTAACTAGAGTTGTAGACGATACTATGCTAAACAAAACGTAGTCACATAACAAAGAGTCCAGTTGGCGATGTTGTAGACGATACTATGCTAAACAAAACGTAGTCACATAACAAAGAGTCCAGTTGGCGATGTTGTAGAAAATACT
>JAFELO010000787.1:216173-244469 GCA_017140195.1 Eumaeus atala
GGAGCGCGAAGCTCGACGACTGTTCGGAGCGCGATGCACGACGACTGTTCGGAACTCGAGACTCGACGAAAGTTCGGAGCGCGAAGCTCGACGATAGTTCGAAGCGCGGAGCTCGACGATAGTTCGAAGCGCGGAGCTCGACGATTGTTTGGAGCGCTAAGCTTCGAATGTTCGGAGCGCGAAGCTCGACGATTGTTCGAAGCTCGACGGCTGTTTGAAGCGCGAAGCTCGACGAATAGTCGGAGCGCGGAGCTCGACGACTGTTCGGAACTTGTCTTGCGCAGCTATTATATACCTAATGAACATGAGTCCGCAGGCGCAGCCGCCGTAGAGGGGCCCGTGTTTGTAGTGTAATAGTTTGCCATTATTATTTAAATTTAAAGTTTTTATGATACCCGCTAATAAAACAGCTGTATCTAAATTAGCTTATCTCATTATAACATTAAATTCTTACCCTGAATTCATGTCCATTTGATTTTAATTGCCCATACGTATGTTGTCAATATATGAGTGACAGTTTTCTTTATTTAATTAAAAAGGATTTGATCAGACATGACCATGCCGTCCCCACTGGTATATACAAAATGGGTTTACGAGACACATAATTTGTCTGTACCTACTACGATGATTATGAGTAGGAAGTTTTTCGTGTTTCCCTCCCCAATCATAGCGGAGACTGCACAGGATTGCAACAACAAAAAATTGCTATGAGTGCTCGTCGGGAGACGCGACTAGGTTTGGGATCGAAAAGGGTCTGACCCCCCAATCTCTCTTAGCCTCTCCATTTTTAGAAATTAACTCATTCCAGCTCAGTCGTATATAATATAAATACGCACTTGTACCCGGGAAGCAACATTTACGACAGATATTCAGCGAGCACAGGGGACATCTGATGGTTAGCCGATGTCTGTAGACAAGCAAGGAGTACACGCTTCCCTAGATCGTGCCGTTTGACTCGTACCCGATGCAGCAGCGGCAGTCGGCGCAACCTCGTACCGCTGCCAGCGCTGGCATGACTTTACAGTTCAGCAAGAGGTATACGCTGCATTACAGCCGAGTTGGGCCGGTAGGACCGTCGTAAAGAGATAGGTATACTGTCGCGTTTCATGCGGTTTATGAGTAGTCACTATCCCACTGGAGGGAGGGGGACAAGAGGGCAACGGAGATGTATGATAACAATAATATGATGTCTATGTGCGCCGGTAGTCGGCGAAAGGTATCGTTTTCTCTTTTGATATATTCAAAAATATACGACCTGATACAAGTACCCCCAACGGACCTCAAGTGTAAATGATACGCCGACAGTAGTGAGGTCACCTCACCTGATAGACGTGTCCCAAGGTCTATTTTTAATGTCATGAGGTAACGTTACCAGAACACTCGACATTAAGAATGTAAAGTGAAAAGGTCAATCTGGTGACGCGACGCGGTGCAGCAAGCAAAATTTTGTTCAGTTACAGCCTTGAGGTATCTCTCGTTCACACACCGGGTGTGAAGTGATAGCTATGCCGTCACTCAGTAGGTGGAGATATATGAGAATTTATGGACGTCGCGTCATCAGAAAATCTCTATACGTGTATGATAAAAAGCCAATAAGGTTGTATAGTAGGTATCCATTATAATATGTTAGTCATCGTTTGAGGATCGAGTATGCTTGTTTTGCGTCAGTGCTTGGTATTGTTCTACCTGAGAGTAGAGAGCGCAGTATATCTCTGGTTAGCAACAATTGGCGGGAAGCCGTTTAGGGCTCCGGGTGCGTCCATAGGCCACGGTGGCTGGGCCCACCGCGCACCGTCACGGAGGATGCCCGTTCCGCCTCGTTTCCCAACTGAATTTTAATGGAAACTTTTTTTATTCCCACGGGCATGTCTCTCAGTCGTGTTCGGGAGCTTATTTTGACTTCAAATATAAATCTTAGCTTCTAATTTACTTTATAATAGTCCCACCTAGCCGTCGCATAGCAGATTTTTGTCACTCTTAAATATTGATATAGCAAGCCAGGCAAACTGATCTCGAGTAGGCTTCTTTTCTGAAGCACTTCTAATACATGTGTGCGTATGTGTGTATTTTATTTGATTTTAATGAGAATTATAAATTTTTTTTGTCCGTAATCATAATGTTATTACATCTTTACCTGTATCGTGTAGCTAATGGAAGCTGTGATGACATATAATAATAAGTAGATAGACAACGGTACGGAACAAACCATGAACAGGTGTGCTTAGACCCTTCCTAGCCTCACGGCAACGGTCGTTTTTTTAGATGAGTGCATCTCTCTTTTTTGACGTAAATTGTTTTTATTGTCCTCGCGGTATCTACTTTCGTATAAAAAATAGTATAGACTAATATTTAAAGTAATGATAATGAAACAATGTCATAATAATCCCGTTATAGCTTCGCAGGAGCTTGCATTACAGGTAAATTACAGTCGCTAGTCATTTGTGTTGCAACTGTTATTCATAATAAACGCTATAATCTTATCTATACATAATACTAATTTAATGGTGGCCCACTGGGGCTACGTATCTGTGTAACAATCATGCAAATGTCCACGGGGTCCAATGGGAGACGGTAGTCATCAAAAGGCGCCAATTGTTCGTTTGCTATATAAAAATGTTAAGCATATTCGAGACCAGTGAATGATCTTATGACAATAAAAATTGTATTAGTAAATACCCTCATACAGAGTAGAAATGGAAAAGGAAAAATATCTAGGAGGCATATATAGTGAAAGAAGGACGAACGAGCAGGCAAGAAACAAGGGATGTATTATAAGGGCAAGAAACAAGGGATGTTTTGTAGGGCGTGTTTCGTAAAGGAGGAACGGACAGGTGTTTCGACCCTTTTTTCAAGTTTCTAACTGCCGTCCAGCGGAAGACAGCTAGTGTGGTACCATTTTTGTAGCGGGACAAAATGTCATTGGTAAAAATTAGATGAGCGTCGTATGTGCGAACGTTCTCTGCCGTCCTCCTTCACACGTGAACGCAGTCTTGGCAGCAGAACAAGTTTTAAGTCACGAACGTAGGTTTAGGGGGGCGAAGATGTTCGAATATGTAGCCAGAGATATCGCGTGTCTCTCGCTACATAAAGGTGATGGCACTTGTGAGTTGCGTAGAATTGCCGTGCCGAGCCCACGGCCAGTGAAACATCTCGCTGACAGACCATACGATCTGAGCGAAGCCACGGCTGTGTGTAATGTCGCGGTCGGAGAGACTTCAAATGCCCCAAAGGACGGGTACAAGGCGACGATGATATCCTCAGATGCTGATTTGCCCTGAGCGTGGGTACACGACCTTCACTTTCCATATTGATCCGCGGTATAAAAAAATATGTGTACTATGATTGCGCGAAACAGTAACACTGAGCGTAACGCCTTACCGCGCGATGTTAATTGCGAGACTTTCACTACAGGATCGTGTTCTTTTAAAGAGTTAACTCCAGTCGCGTGTCGAAGCCAACATACATATGAGTGGAGTCAATTTCACACAGGAGCTTTAGTATCCAGTACTTCCTTAACTTTCTGCTTAGAAAGGATTTAGCTATCCGTCGCAGTCGCGTGTAACGAGGAAACAATGAACATTGAACAACATGAGGGAGCGTCCGTCTGGTGCATGCGATCCACCGATAGCAGATGCAGGTCACCGACCTTACGGAATAATACATTCATTATCTAAAACGGACGTACATACGGACAGATGCACGGGTTGCGCAGCCTGAGCCTGATGAGGCCTTCTCTGCTCCAACATCCTTATGTCGGAAGAGCTTCTTTAAACTCGACCAAATGTTTCTGGATCTCCGATCGGGAGACTCTCAGTGCCAGTGGCATTTTGTCGTCATGGCGCCCCATTGCTATTGAGTTGCTCTATGGATTGTGAATTAATATAGCAACATGGCGGTGATCTAATTAGTTGCGTAGCCTTGCCCATAAAGACCAGCTATTTAGAGTGGTGAACATACGTACCCTTGGAAACCCTCCTTCAGACGCTTTAGGATAAAAATTAAGGCAAACCTCCAATTTTACGCAAGTTCAAACATGTTCATGAGAAGAAATAGCAATTACCTAAGGTTGAATCATCGTTCGGTGCGGATTCGAAGCCGTGACTCATTTAAACGGTCCGGAGGTGCGGTCGATGCCTACAACAGGTTACTGACGTAATATTTTAGTAGCAAGTATATTACCCCAAACAAAACATACACGTTCTAACTTTAGCTAGCTGATGTTTGCTCTCTGTCTACCCCATTGTGGAACTAGCGTCAAGATGTGCATATATTTGCCGTGCAAACATTGGAATTTAAAGTAAACAAGGTAGGTATATATTATCGAGCGTCACATAAAGTCTTCCTACCCAAAACCTTGTCCCTTTATCCAGGGGAGGGGATTAAATACCGCCAATTTTCCGATCGAAAGATCCCATAAATCCTACTGCTCCGGCCCGGGGCTCGCACCGAGGGTCCGCACCGAGCTCACAGCGAGTAGTATCTGCCTGCCTCGTGATGGCAGGCAGATACTACTCGCTGTGAGCTTCTACGATAACGCACTGCACAATTGATTGTAGCCCCTCGGGGCCAACATACGGATTGGAATGGAATACACACAAATATAGCTTTGACATCGGAGTGACAAAATATTACTTTATACGCCGAAAGAAAAGTAATGGCCTTAGGCTAGATTATATGCGGTCGACGCCGCGGGCACAGCAAGTCTTTAGGTTTTGAATATTTAGCCGAAACCGAGCGGGAAACCAATACCGATGACGCCGGCGATAGCAACGCAGAAGATAGCAATACATGCAATATTATGCAAATGTTGTTCCTGGAAAACTCATGTGTATTTTTACACGAAGCATCGACATAAAATAACCTAGATAAATCCTCATATATTTGAACAGGGATAACGATGTTTGCACGCTCCGCATTGCAACAAGGTTATTTGTGTCAAGTGGACACACCTTCTTAATATTTGCTCACCCACTATACATTGATGTACAAAGATAGTCCTGAAATTTAGGTTCACTTGCCTGGATAAACATTGATTAAATAGTAATATCCACAGATTACTTTAAGTAAAAGCTCAAGAGATAAGATAATAATTAATTCTTTGGTCAAACGTCTAATAGAAAAAAAATATTATCCGCCGTAATATGTGAACAAAAATGTCTCCACATTCGTGTCAAATTAATAAAAATTCTTAAACAAACATAGGTACGTTTAAAATAAATAATTAAAAATAAAAGATAATGTTTAGAACTTCAAGTTATTCTATTAAATCATTAATTAATTAAATTAATAATTATAAAAATAGAAGTATATTTATTCGCAGAGGCATGGTACACAACATGGACATTAAACAATTAGTCGAAGCCTTTGCCTTGCGAAAGACAATCAAAATGTTATTTATCAAAATTCTGACTGACTCGGCAAAGATCAAAATCAATCGATCGATTCGATCGAGATCGATCAAATCTTTGCAGAGTTTTTAAAAATTAAAAATGAACTTACAATTATTTTTATCGATAGATTATCGACAGAGCTAAAAGGGCTAAGATAAGAATTTTGCAGTTTATAGGATTTTGTAGCCTTCATTAATAATAAATTTGATGAACTCGATATCAAGCTCAATAAGATCGAAACAAATGCTAAGCAGCTAACAGCCCTCAAAGTAGAGATACAATGTTTGAATAAAGAAACTGAGAAATTGGAGATCGCTTGTGGTGTCAGGGCGACAGCCATGGGATAGACGGTCTAATATTGAAATATTCGGAATTTCAGAGAAGAAGTGTGAAAACCTTATTTAAACAAGTTAAAGATATCTCGGGAAAGGCTTCATTTACGTTAGATCCGTCTAAAGATATAGAATTTATCACCAGAGTATCGAGCAAAAATAAAGATAATAATAAATATAATAATATACTGTAATTGTTCACTTCATTAGTAGGTACAGAAACGATGACCGTTTTGCTCAGCTGAGAAAGATGAGATTCATTTTAACGATCACCTAACAAGCAACAATAAGACACTTTCGAAGCATGTTAAATCAACCTAGACAAAAATTTTAAGTATGTATGGGTTTCGTAATTGTATGATAATGGCACGACTTACGGATACCAGCTACATAATACACATCAACAGCGAAAGGGATTTAAACAAGATCCAATAACTGTAATATGTAATCTTCTTTTCTTGCTGTGTACTCGTATGTAGCATGTCTTTGTTCATTAACTATTTTAAAATTGTCTTGGTATTCACATATCAATTGAAAATAATTTACAATGTCGTTATGTCACTAAACTCCAAATAATTCTTCTAATTATTGTTTTCAATCGTTTATCTCCGTTCAATGTCGATAGGTTGTACAACTATAATTTTTTGTTAACTTTTCTACTTGCTTGGTACTTGTACTATACTTGGTTGCATACCCCGCCGCCTAGAAGAATTATCGCTATATGTATGTGTTGGTGTGATGTGTATATTCGATTGTTTTAATTGGGAATGGCATCATTTAATAACTTAAGTGTTTTTTTATCAAAACGCCCGAGAGCTGCGGACAAGAAATAATTCATTTTATTGTAACCATCTATTGTCAGAATACGATACATTAGCTTTGAGTGAAACATGGCTTCATTCAGGTATCTATGATGGAGAATTGTTCTATACTCGCTACTGTGTGTACAGAGTTGACCGTGATTATGATCAGCGCGGAGTCGTCTTAGGGGGTGGTGTGCTATTCGAAAAAACTTGCTACTCTGTTCCTTTCACGCGTTAACTTCAGTTGGAAGCGCTGCGGAAATAATCGAAGTCACTGTGGAACTTAAAAATGGTACTTGCATATTTACTGTTATTTTCCCCACCACATTCAACAATATGATGCTTTATGTGAATTTTACGAAAGTGTATCCACCAGAGTGACTGATAATTCAGCATCCGACTACTTAATGTTAGGTTACTTTAACATTTTCGAAGCTCACTGGCAAATCGCTGACTCTAATGTATTTGATGAAGGTCAGCCCATAGATAAGTATACTAATGCTCTCATTTCTTTTCTAAGCCATACAGGTTTTACTCAATATAATAGAACCTTCAATAGTAATAAGAGGATATTAGACCTAGTCATAAGTAATCAAAATTGTCAGTCAACTCACTGTGAGGACCCTGTGGTTGAGGAAGATGAGCATCATGCTGCATTAGAAATAAGAGTTTGTACCCATCCACGTAGCGGTTTACATCCACAGACTCGGACCATACACCTGTTCCACAGAGCTAAACTACGACCATATAAATAAAGCGTTAAGTGCTCTTGATTAGAAACAAAAGTATGAGAGTGAATGCATTGATGAGACTGTCGATATCTTTTATAATATTTGAGTGGTTGTTATCAGCGAATATGTACGTCACAGAAACTCAAAGCTTAATTTTCTTTACCCAGCATGGTATTCTGAGTCCTTAAAATTATAAAAGAAAAGTCCAAATTTCGTAAGAAGTGGAAAACTTATGGCAGAATAAACGACTCCGATAAATTCTGCCTGCTGCGAAAACGTCAAAAAAACAGGTTATTTGCAAAATATTTGGATAAATATCGGCCGGTTCGGATATTCCTAACACTATGTCACATAACAACATATCTTTATCTACAGGAAATGATATTTGGATAAATATCGGCCGGTTCGGATATTCCTAACACTATGTCACATAACAACATATCTTTGTCTACAGGAAATGATATTTCTAATAGATTTAATAAACAGTTACAGTCCGTTCATGAGCCATCTTCAAATTATTCAATCCCAACCACGAATCATCATGTTACTAACAGTTCTAACATCATTTGTCACGTTGATTCGATTGAGTGTTATCACACCACCACCACCACCACCACCACCAACACAATGATATATTTAGGTGCTTTAAACATCAGTAAGGGTCTGGGCCCGATAGGATACCCCCAGTGTTCTATAGATCTTGTAAGAACCAGCTTGCACAACATTTGCATTTCTTTTTAAAGACAAGTGGTATAATGCCTACCAAATGGAAAGAATCATTTATCGTCCCTACCTTTAAATCTGGCAATATGCACAACATAACTAATTACATACCTATTTCTAAGCTTAAGCGATCGCGAAAATGTTTGAAAAAATAATCTATGATTTTTCCCCCAAGTAGCCTTTTTAATCATACCCGAACAACACGGCTTGGTAACAAGAAGATCAACGGAAACAAATGTATGTGAATTTGTTCATCGGGTTGGCTCTGCCATGGACCAAGGATATCAGGTTGATGTCATATACACCGACTACTCCAAAGCTTTTGATAAAATATCACATAAAATTATAATTAATAATGGTGACCTTCTACAATGGAGTGACTCTCACCTCCGTCAAAGAAGTCAAGCTGTAGCTATCAAAGGGTACTGTTAGTCATTTGCACCTGTAACTTCTCGGGTACCACAGGGTTCGCACTTGGGGCCTCTATTAATCAATCTCTACATAAACGATATCATCTCTAATTTTAAAAATTCGAATATACTTCTTTACGCAGATGATATGAAAATTATTTATGCTGTGAAAACTTCGGACGACTGCTTAGCGCTACAAATGGATTTGAATAATGTGTGTAATTATAGCGACCTAAATCACCTAAAATTAAATGTACAAAAATGTAATGTCATTACTTTCACTAGAAAACGACAACAATTAATATATAATTATCAATTAAATGGCTTTCTGTCGTTAGAGATTTCGGTGTATATATAGACTCCAAACTATCTTTTAATTCGCACATGGATCTTATCGTTAAAAGGGCCTATCGTATGTTAGGATTCATTATGAGGCTTTGGCGAGAATTTAGCTTTTACTCAACTTATATAATATTATATAAATTTTTTGTACTACCAATCGTTGAATATTGTCCTGTTGTTTGGAATCCACAATACAAAAAATGTAATAATAAGATTGAAGACATTAAAAAAATATTCATATGAATCGGAAAAGTAAATTTATTTTAATAACCGATTCCAAATACCATAACGTTCAACCGTTGTATACTCGCAGACGCCATCAGCTATTCTTACATAAAATTATTAATCATCACATCGACTCCTCGTTTCTGTTGTGCCAAATAACTCTACAACGCCCACGTATCAGTTCGCGTATAAAGAAATCTTATAACATCCCTAGCACATAAACCAGGTTTTTTTTTTCGGAGGGACCTACTACTGGTTGGCGGCACTTGTCCAGCCCTAACAGTTCGACTGATTACGGAAGACTTTTTGTCTTCTGGCATAAACCAGGTATGGCGGTAACTTCATCATACAACAAATATTTCCGGTCGATCGACCAGTTTTGTTGTTCACTTGTTTCTTACAAGACCAAAATCAAGGAATTGACATGCGACATTTGTGATTTGTAGGATTGTAATTAATCACTTCTGAATTTGTAGTTTTTTTTTGTTTGTTCGCCATGTTTGTTAATATGTGTATCATATATTCATTATTTTTTAATAGTGCATAAATAAGTCTCTACATCTATGTTTTAATCTATTGTTTTTACAGATATTTACTGTATTTTGTTTCTTTTTATATCAGTTTCCTTTTAAACTCTTTTCTTTTTTGAGCCGTATTAGTGTAAATTATTTGTGGACACAGTGTTGGTTTTTGTGATATGTTAGTCAATTTATCTATATATGTTCTAACAACTGTTCGTGTTCCTTGAAAATAAATAAAATAAAAATAAATTGTTTGTCGGTTCTAGATGTGTGACATCAATGTTCAGATTGGAGTGCGATTTTATCGGCGTTGCTGTATTTTACTGACATTATAAAGTTTGGTCGATAAGCTGTTGTCATGTGGACATGGATATAGAAGAAATTGGGTCACTGGTGGCGCGGGCGTCTGGTTGGCTTTTTTGGTGTTTTCACACATATTTTGTTCTATTGAAATTAGTTCCGAGGTTCAGTTTTTTGCCGAGACAAATGAATCGCATAAAAGGGACACATTCAAATACAACGAAATAGAAGTTATGTAAATTAGAGGTTTATTTTTAAGTTAAAAGTAAGCCTGGAGAAAACAAGAAAAACCTTTTGTATTTGTTATGCCGCATTTTCGTTTCGTCGAGTTTTATAAGCACGTTTCTCCAGAGGCTTCACTTCACTAAGACGTTGACGACCAAGTTATTTACGGACAGCACGATGCCTTGGTTCTACAGGGAGATGTCGGTTAGCTGTGCGTTTTTTGCCGTATTTTCTATGGGGAGTGTTCCGAGGAATTGTTCGGATTAATACCAACAGCAGAATTCCATTCTCGGAACATGAACTCGAAATTACACGCCCATCATGTTGATGTCCGTAAATCCACAACAAAGCGGTTTAAACGCTACTACAACTCTACTGTGGAACCGGCTGCCTCCCTCACTGTTTCCGATCCGGTACGACTTAGAGGTCTTCAAGAAAAGTGCATACCTATTCCGTAAAGGCCGGCAACGCGTCTGCAAGACGCCAATCTTACAAATGTATAAGGGCGGCGGTGGTCGCTACCCAAACGAGCAGCGTTTGCCTATCTCATGAAAAAAACTACACATCAAATTTGAAAATTATTGTCGTGTATGCTAGCTACACTCATGAGGAAGGATTTATTATTACGCTACAGCCAAAAAAGCCGCCGGAATGACCCGGGTGAAGCCGCGGGGCGTTGCTAGTGTTGGATATACACGGAGTTGATTGGCCATTCGTACCTGTGACCGTAATACATCTAGATCCCGTTCGATGCAAGCTCACCTGGTAATAAAGTATGCATCGCTATGAATAGGGCTGCCAACCTGGCAAATGGTGACTGTCGTATAGATGGACATGTCACCAGTTCTGGTCTGTACTTGAGTAGGTATCTAGGTTACAACATCTGTAGACCGTTTATTGTGTCAATTCAGTGCTCTGTTACAGCGCGCCGCCGCAACGTAAAGAGGAACAGAGGGTGTTTCCAAATTCTGAAAGGTGTACAGATAATACGACCCTGTTGTAACAATTGCCACAAATAAATAAATATAAGTCCTACATGATGATGATGGTTTCTAACGTTTTCATAACTTAAGCTAAACGAATAAAATAATAAGAAAGAAGGTTTCTTCAATATAATCATCTTCTCTTAATTTTAAAATAGCTTACTTATCGCAAATCAGCGGACGGGAAGAATAAAAGTAATTGCAGTAAAAGTTTTTATCATACAAAGCATATAAATTGAAACCTTATGGAGACAGTCCAAAATTGTATTAAGCGCAGGTCTGCTCTTGTAGTTGTAATTTATCTTTGAAGTCCATGAATTCGCCTTAATTTAAACGAAAAAAATATTTTCTTTCGACATTATGCAATGGCGTATACATACGCTTAAACTCTTTTAGAATAATGCTAGCGATGCCAGTTGTCGGAAATGCCATTAAAGCAGGCGTAAAGGACGCCATCTTCATAAAGAATACCAGTACATAGCAAAAATTAAGAAATAGTTCTCACAATTTAGTTGGTTAAAGTAACATATTAGTTTTAATAGATCGATGTATCATACTCTACTCGTGGTACAAGATGACGTTCAAAGTGGAGAAACTGCTTTGTAATTTTGGCTACTGGCAACCCTAATGATCTGTTAATCGATTTGTACCTATCATTAGACAATCTATTGGCTTTTTTATTAGCTTTTCAGGTTCTATTAATTAGAATATCAGATACATATGATGCGAGCTGCACATAAACATGGCAACAATAAACATTCATGCTCGAGATCAATGAACTCTGGGATTTTAGTGCTCAACTTTAGACTATACTTTTTTCCGTCTTGTCCTGAGCGATAAAATGACAAGTTTTAGCCAAATAGACTAGCGATGAATTTTCACTTTATTCTTCCTTATTCACTTGGTATTTTACACTTGTCCTTTAATACAAAAACAATAGTGGTACCATAATATATCGACATAGTAACAATAGTGGTACCATAATATATCGACATAGTAACAATAGTGGTACCATAATATATCGACATAGTAACAACAGTGGTACCATAATATAACGACATAGTAACAATAGTGGTACCATAATATATCGACATAGTAACAATAGTGGTACCATAATATATCGACATAGTAACAATAGTGGTACCATAATATATCGACATAGTAACAACAGTGGTACCATAATATATCGACATAGTAACAATAGTGGTACCATAATATATCGACATAGTAACAATAGTGGTACCATAATATATCGACATAGTAACAATAGTGGCAATAGTGGTACCATAATATATCGACATAGTAACAATAGTGGTACCATAATATATCGACATAGTAACAATAGTGGTACCATAATATATCGACATAGTAACGACAGTGGTACCATAATATATCGACATAGTAACAACAGCAAGTTACAGTCAGTTCGCCTCGTCCTCATGGTGGCAGAATGGTTTTATCGTATTTTATACAGCATTCACTGGATTAGACAAAATTGTATAAAACTTTGAAAATAAGTGCAGGATGTGAACTTGTAGCAGTATGGTCACTGCTACAAGTTCACGCCACAAAAGAATGAAACATTTCTATTGGAACATGCTAGAATTGTTATTATCACCAATGTACAAGTATAAAACTATTGTGGTCTTCAATGTACCTACGAGCCACGTGGTCGGAATCTATTCACTTCATACCATAAACGCATTATACGCTTCCGTGAGTCTTGCTCCAACTTTTTTTTTGTAGGCTCGACAAATGACTTGGGAATATTTCGTTCAAGTACGAGAGTTCATTACACGGCCGAAGGAGTGTTATCATCCCATGGTGTTTTTGTTCCGTATAAAACATAAATACAAACTTATCATGCGGCTCGGATAGTAGAAAGTCCGGTAGGAATCCATGTAAGTGGCTCGAGTGATGACTGAAAGCTATGTTTGTGAGTTAAGGTTGTGCCCTGTAATATTTATTTATATCGATGTTGGTATGATCTTAGATACCGTTTACATACATCATAATCTCATTCGTAATAGTTAGTACTTCCGACAGAGTGATCGCATTCAACTTGGTTCCCCAGGGGGGCGGATGTCGCTCGCATACTTTCTTGGCATTTCCATACATCAAACTAAAGCCTTAAGATAATTATTTATTCATATATTATTTATTTATTAGTAAAAGTTCATGTCTAAGGAGACATTACGGTCGCCCAATTAATCTCCCAGGCTACACGACACTATAAGCTAGGGTACATACACAATTACATTAAAAATACACAAAATTTATATTAAATACAATTATTTTCTCAATTATTTATCAGCTTGGTACTTATTTTCCAAAATTCGGTGAATTAACCTTACACAGGGTTGCGGTGGTGTTTGTAATATGTCTAGTTCGGTGTTTTGATGTGTTAAGTCGTTAAGTAAGTGTAGCGCGCGAGTCTTCCGATAATCTAGCGAGTGTGGTGTAAAAAAATAACAACTAGTTGGTTATTGGATCACAATACCGGCTCACTATGTATATGCTCGTCGCCGTAAGCTACTCGCGTTACCTTTTTGCAGAACGAAAAAAAAAATATTTAAAAATAGCAGTGATATTGATTATACGACAAACTGAGTTTTAAATAAATTATGTATACATATTAATCTGTATAGCCGTATCATCGTCTCTTAGG
The DNA here is from genome assembly GCA_017140195.1 of Eumaeus atala. Lineage (NCBI taxonomy): Eukaryota > Metazoa > Arthropoda > Insecta > Lepidoptera > Lycaenidae > Eumaeus > Eumaeus atala. The sequence continues at coordinate 229,827 of JAFELO010000787.1, forward strand.
TATAAATCGACGGCGCCGTAGACTGGAAGAACTTTTATTAGAAACTAGAAAGACTACTAAAATGTCGACTTAGAATTTGATAGATCATGCACACACATCCCTATGCAGTAAAAAGTTGTGTTACATCGTGAAACAAAAAACACGGTGCGGACGATGACGCAAGCGGCCGTCGACCCAACCACGGATTTGTTCGATCATGACTTGAATTACTCATCAACATATTTGAATGTAATAGAACAAGAAATAGGTACAAGGTGACGTGCTGAGGCCAATAAGTGCCGTACTGTTGCATTTCTATTTCCATGATAAATCGGGAAAATCTTGTACAGTCTATGGAGCATAATAAATGATGCCAGCTACATTACGTTTAGAGGCTACAAATATAGAATATTTATTCCATATTTAAAATCGATATGTCATAATTATATTATGCCATAGGTTAAAGAAGGCGGAAAGGACACCAATAATCAAATCCCAGCAGAACACCTGTCTGCGTGTATCGCTAGACGCTTCCTCTACGGCTAAGGAAATAACGACCTTTGAATTTCGCCACTTGACCTGCTGGCATATTAGTAATTTTCACGCCAGATTTCGAGAAGGTAATTTAAAATTATTTACAGGCATTTATACATAATTGTTTCTGCTACAAATATATAACTTAGTACAGTTTTATGTACAAAGAAGTATTATAAAAGTAACAAGAGACATTTGCAATGGTTTTATAAAAAAAAAAAATAACAAGTTCTTAATGAAAGGGCTCAGATGGCTTCTTCGTACAATTTTATCAATAACATTAGACCCATTACTTTTGCGTGGTAACAATGACACCTGCTCTTAATTTTAAGCAGCTTAAGGGCAACAAATTTCCTTTCGTTTTCTAAAGAGACTTGCGACGAACAAGGTAAATTAATTCAAATATTTGCAACAAATAATCCATAGCACAATATCAATAAACCGGAATATACGGAGCCTTCCAAGACATCAAACTTGTTACATTGGTTTGTGCAATATGTACAAGATATAACAGTAGCAATAGTTTTAAAAAAAATAAAGTTCCGAGATTCTATGGAGCCTTTACTGATCACAACGCACGTGCAATATCTTACCTTTTTGCAATATAAAAAAATTCGGCCAATTGCGAGTCCAGTAACAGGTAACATTTTCTACAGAAATATGGCAAAACACACATGTTGTATGGGAGCCTCCTTGCATTACTAATTTATTACATTTATAATATATTTTGTTGTTATTGCGGCAACATAATGACATACTGTGAAAATTACAACTATCCAGCTGTCACGGTTCATAAGACACAGACGGACATAGGAGTCTCAGTAATAGGGTCCCGTTTTTACTCTTTGAATACGGAATAAATTATGCATTCCAATATGTTTTGTAGTGTAATTAAGGTGTCATAATTTTTCTTTCAATAAAATAAGAATAGGTTGTCGATACAGGTTTACTATTATGTAAAAAACACAAGTCGAGAGTGGTTCACCGTGATGAGATAATGAGTACCTAAGAGCTATATAAGTTTAACAAACAACCTACTTTACTTAAACAATTAAATAATACAGAAACTAAATTAAATTTCACTATACATGTCATCTGTGACATCTTGGTAAATTAAATAAAAAATTCAACGCCGAAATAAGAAAGAAAACTGACGTGTTATGTTTATTTTCTAAGTTTTGTTAGTCTGTTGTGTTTTCACATTATAAACGTTCTTTAGTCTGATTATTCACATATAAATTGAATGCAGACAGTACCTATTTTCATATAAACCTTTTTTAGATGTTAAAGTATATCTTAAGAATGTCGAACATATTATACGTTATTAAGAGTTTAAATAAAACTCACCTGTCATTTGCAGTTGCCTCCTCGACGCCGGAGTACGAGGCGTGCGCGGAGTTCTGGGTGCTTTTGGTGTTTTTGGCGTTCTAGGTGTTCGGGAGGGTGTCCGCGGCGAACTATCAGCGCTTCGTCTAGAAGGTGAACCTAACATTCTTATATCCGTGTTCTCAACACAAGCCAACGCTTCTGTACCGGTCCTTGGACTATTCTCTTTATCTTCATCACAAAATTTCACTGGCGAATCTAATATAGATGGCTTGTACGAGGTTTCCGTGTCGACGTCGAAATTAAACCGTCTGATGAATCGCTTCCTGTCCCTGGCGTACTGTTCTGCCACCAAACGATTCGTTTCATCCCTGTTTGGTGCTCCGAATAAGCATTTACAGCTTCCGCGTCGTCGTCTCTGCGTGTTTAAATTCCTCAACGCCATGCTCGAAGTTATGTCAAATCTCCTTTGCTTCGGTGTACGTCCGCCGGCAGCCATGGTTAAAAGTCAGGTGAGCTTCAGCTGGTTCAAAGAAACATCTGACTAATAATCTCCCGAGAGAAAACAGCTGTCGGCTAGTGGGAAAGGGACGGAATGTGCAAGCGAGGGCGGCTAACACCTGGCCAGCTAAAACGCGCCAATTCTAACCTAAAACGTTCACTAGACGTGCGCGCGCGTTTATCGTCAACGTTCGACTGACGCTTCGTTCGTTTCCCGCGCAATGCGCATCGCCTCATGCGCCAATTTTGGCAGCCACTTGGCGCGCAAACCCTTGAAACAACAATTGTCCCAAGGTCGTTTTTTATTCGTTCCAGTATACACTATACAGGTGTATACCTCAAGAAGGGGTTGAAATGTGTTTACTTGCATAATAATAAGTGGTATAATATGGTCATTAAATGGTTAAATAATACGACATTACAGATACCTCAAAATAATTGACTGAGATAACATTCTTTATCTTTGGGATGAACTTTGATAGATAATAAGTACCTACAACACTAACTAATGATACACTTATAATTTGTAACCTATTCTGCAAAAGGCCAACAAATCCAATATTTAATTTGTTTCATTTAACGGTTTAAACTGAATAATTTTCAATGCTCGTTAAATGGTTGTATTTTGAATAGTCACCAACCGGTTTATATTGATTATGCCTCAACTCCCGATAGATTAGCACATAACGTTCAGTTATTTATTCACCTATCCGGGTCCAGATCGTCCCAGAGACGTTAATCAGGTAGAGACACTCCTTTTCTCTAGGTTTGTGTTTCCTAATGTGTGGTACGTACCACCTAGCGGCGCACGTGAGAGCGCATCACGAGTCCACGACACATGACACTTAAAAATGTACGTCACTGAGACAAGATATTTTAGTTTTTCAGAAAATCGGGCACAAATTATCCATACCTAAACAGATGTCGCCGTTCGTTAGGAATTAAGTTTTGATGGTAACCATTACTGTAAAACTACTTTTACGGATTTTATCGCGGCTTATTTAATAATTTCACTAGCCCAACGTTTCAGCTTTACAGCAACCATGATCACGGGCGGACTGAGATGACAGATGCACCGATGTCCTCAGGCCAGTTAAATAAACCGCAATAAAATCCGTAAAATTAGTTTTATTGGAAAGAGTAATATTCGTGTAAACTAAGACATCAATTTGTAATTATAAATATGAATGTGAAATACAATGGAGGGTAAGGTCGAGGCTTACAAAGGTAATACGCAACTAGATCTGTCTTGGACTCGTAACCGGTCCATAGAAAAAAGTACCGGGAACCAAAGCAGTAGCACGAGCTCGTGATATATAAGACCATTTAATCCCACTGGACGAGATGTAACATATGTAAATTTTTAAACATTTTTCACTCGATACTAGTGTAAAGTGACCGTTGGTGCAGTATTGTCCAGGAATGCCTAATTAACCTATATAACCGCGACAACATTCTGCAGTTGCTCTTGCTTGTACAAGATGTATTTTGATTCGTAATTTATCCCGATTAAGATCTTATCAAATTATATTTGGTTCTCCATTTATCCATACATTTTTCGAAACAAAAACTAGTTTTTTGCTGTTCAGACTTTAATCTTTATCTGTGCTAGATTTAGTCCACATTTATTCAGTAATTTATGTTTGAAATAATAATAAACACCATTATTTGGATTAAAAGAATGTAACTACCAGATGCAGATAACGTAACTGATAGTATACAGGAAGTGTAATTATATTCAAATATATCTGTTTATCATCATGATTATCAGCCCTTTACGGGTTTACTGCTGCACATAGGCCTCTTTCAATGACCGCTAAGACGACCGATCTCATGCAATCGTCGATCTCATGATATCGGATACTAAGTTCTCTACCTTATATATTTCATGTTTTATTATCAGCCCTTATCGGTCGACTGCTGGACATAGGCCACTCTCAATGAACGCCAAGACGACCGATCTCCTGCTACACGCATCCACCCCGGACCGGCACAGAGATCGTCTTCCCACCTGGTGAACGGTCGACCAACACTTCACTTTAACAAACGCGGCCTCCACACCAGAACCTTACTGGCCCATCTGCCATCTGTTCTTCTGAGTGTGACCAGCTCATTGCCACTTCAGCGAGCCTATTCGACGCGTGATATTGGATACTTTAGTTCTCTGCCTTATGACTTCATTACGAATTCTGTCGGACAGAAAAACACCCAATATAGCACGTTCAATAAACGTTTGAGCTACCGCGAACTTGGACACCAGTCCTAAATTAAAAGGCCATGTTTCGGCCCGTAGGTCGTCACGGGGAGAACGCATTGGTTGAATACTCGTCTTCAAACTCTGCGGTATAGGCGACGTGAGAATGTGACGAAGCTTCCGGAATGCTGCCCAACCTAACTAAATCCTTCTATCGGGCTCCTTCTCGAAGTTGTATCTACCTGCAATAATTAATGCCTGTCTAATTGAATTAATTGCACAAGGTAGACGTATTCGTCTACGCTTTCGAGGACAGCACAATCGACGTTGACCGGCCTAGGGCGAACGTGTTAGTTGAACATGACCTTTGTCTAGTCCAAGTTCATCCTAAGGCCAATACGTCGGGTCGATTCATATAGGCTGTGCAACATTTCCTGCAAGCTCTCCCACGATTTGGCCAACACATGATATCGTCGGCGAAACGAAGATGTGAGAGGTACTCGCCGTTAATGTTTATGCCGCATTCTGTCCAGTTTGAAGTCCCAAAGACGCCTCCAAAGCACTACTAAACAGTTTCGGGGAAATAACATCCCCCTGTCGCACTCCTCGATGCAATTGGATTGGCCTTGTTTGAATTCTGTTCGATAACGGCGCGCGACGGTGCCTCAATCGCAAGCGTCAAATCGTCTGCGTATGCCACAAAGTTCTCGGCAATTTAAGGATATCGTCCAGGAGGAGGTTCCATAGTGTGGGGCCCAATACCGAACCCTGGGGACATCCCATTGTCGAGACCTTCCAATGTGTGCGGTGGTCAACAACATAACGATTACAGAAATAACTAACGAGAGTCTGATAGGTGTTCGGAGAGGTGTCGGTAGCATTCGCTTTTAACAGTATTGTTGGCCACCATGAATTATCGAAGGCTCCGGAGATGTCCAAAAGGACGAGCTGGACGTACTTCTATGCGGAATTATCTACTATCTCGAACACAGATTTTAATGCGCTTACAGTTGAGGGCCCTCTAACCAATCCATGCTGACTTTTCAGAAATACCACGATGTAAACAGGGAGCGCAAGTAATTATGAGACGTTCTAAAATTTTTCCTAGAATCGGCAGTAAAGTAACCGGCCGGTAGGCCTTCGGATCTGTTGATGACTTGTCATTTCCCTTTGGCAGCACTATCAATGAACCTATCTTCCAGATATCTCGAAAGACCCCTTCTTTGATACACGCTGTGTACATCATTTATACGGAAGAAGCCGTCCAGACGTTTCTGATAATCTTTCGAGTGATTCCGTCTAATCCGGGACCTGTATTCGGTAAGCTTCTAATAATGTGATCGACTGCACTGCGGGAAGGAGCATCTAAATTCCTACCGGAAGGAGAGCATGCAGCCGCCACTCGCACTCGTCGGTGATAGCTGTTGTCAATTTCTGTAGTATCATCTGAGCATAGGGAGTACATGATAGGCATAGGAGCTGATGCATAGCAGTTTCGATGTTGTCAGAAAATAACCTTCTAGGAGTTTACCGCCATGAATTACATTCTTCGGAGGGCGAGATCTACCAGCCGCGGCTCGGCGTGCCAAACCCGGCAATATATCTAAAATGTTTAATTCCAGCGTCCTTCATGGCCACTTTGTATACTTGTCTAGTTACACGTAGGGCTGCCTGCGGTGAGATATCACCTGTGCGATTTCCTCGTCTCGAGTTTTGCCAACATCGTCGTGCAGCCTTGAATTTACGGCGCAGACGGTACAAAGTCGGACTCCACCATTCGTAGCCCCTGAACTCCCCATCCTTGCGATATCCGATGCAGTTTGCGTAAGGATTTCACTAAACTGCTTCGCAAGTTCATTTGCTGGTATCCTGGAGTCTGGTTTACCCATTCGCAAACATAGCATCGATCAAAAGTAGGCTCAATTTACCCCTCTCTCGCGAAAGGCTAGCCTAAAGGATAGTTCTTCTGTCAACATCGGTCTTGATAAGCTTCTATACACCTGATATGTAATTAGCTGATGGTCGCTTAAGCTAACACCTTCGTGTACGCGCGACTCTGATATCGGTACTCCTCTAGTCGTGAGTGTCAGATCCACATTAGAATAACCACTTGGTCCGTTGAACGTTGGAGGCATGCCTTGCATGTTGTGAATGAATAGTCATCTGCTCAATATGAAACCCTCCAATTTGGGTCTTCCTGTACTCTGTGTTTCGCCCTCGCCCCGAGTATTGACGACGTTCACAAAACCAGAGTGCTGAATGCGCATTGCTGTCTACGCCAATCAGTATAGGCTTTCCAGTTAGGTGATCCAGAACATAACTTAGGTGTTCGAGATGTCGCGCTATGTCATGTCCATACCGAAAGAAAACTGAGATTATGAGGAAATCTTGGTAATCGATATGCATGACAGTGCAATATTCGGAACTCAGGTGGTGGAGCAGCGTAAACGCAATCTTGTCATTATTGATCAAAAATCTCAGCTTTCGGTAGCTCCACACTCAATCAGTCTCGTTATTCCCGAAGTTGCATTCTGTTCTTGAACGTGTACGAAATCTAAGTTCATTTCACTGGCAATAACAAGTAGCTCAGATGTGGCAGCCTCCGATCCCTGAAGATTGAGCTGTCCTATAGAAATAATATCTCCCTCCTTATCCATATTGAGTCATATTGACTGCCTGTTGTTCTGCATATATACTAGCTGGGCAAGTCGATGAGTTGATTACAGGTGTGTTTGCCTCTTTGAACTTAAAGCGCTTGCAGATAGCGCAGCACTCACTTTATGACTGACATTCGGCTTTACGATGTCCTGTATCTCCGTATACCATTTCGGTTGCCCTACAGTATTTCTCTGGGTGTCCATATTGTTACCACGGTTAACCTACCGTGGTTAGTCGGAAGTTAGGTCGGAATGTCGACTACAGCGTACACGCTCGCGTCGAAATCTTATATTCGGAGAGCCTCTAACCAATCGGTGATCACTTCCGGTTTTAAACCTGTTAATCACGGAGACATCCCTAAATATATGCTTTCGGTCCATCAGAATTAGAGTTAGCAACCTGCGTCCGTCTCACGCGCGTCGCGTATTCGCTGCTTAATTCATAAATTACGTTCATCTACCGTCATTTTATTAATAAGTACAAAATGAACTTTTACAAGTGTGATAAAATAGTGATAGAAGCTGCTATATATAGCCAACGTGAAGGTCATCTTTACTATGGTTGTGCTGGAGTAGCGGAGGTTGCCTATAAGAGAATAAGAGTGACAAAAGCGAGACCCGGATTTGTGCTCGGTGCCGTAGCACCTCCGCAGCCCCCAACGTTTGTGCCTCAAGGAATTGCTCCAGTTCTGCTATTTCTGATGTGCTCAGAGAAATCAAGATGCTTCGAGAAGAATTCACAACCACAAGAACCGAGCTGACCACGAGTGCACAAAATTTGTATTTCATTCAGCATTTTCATAACTTTACTGAGCATTCTACGAACAGACCTGGATTCTGTAACAGAAAAAAATAATCGTTTACAACAACTTACTAACGAGCAGGATCAATCCTCCAGCTTAAATAATGTAGAAATTTCCGGTGTACCCTTGACACGAGGAGAAAATCTAAACAATATATTATATTGTTCTATGTAATATACATTCAGTATGTAATACGCTAGGAGAAGATATAACTGTCGCCGCTGTCGTGAACATTATTCATCGCGTGCGCCGTTATAAATCTACAGATTCGTCCAAAGGTGGAGAAGACGGGGAGCCCGGCACACGAGGAACCAACCCCCCTGTATCGTGGTGCACTTCGCGCGCATGACTAAGGACCGGCTGTTGGTGGCGAAGCACGCACGCAGTAGGCTCACCAGTACCGAGGTGGGCCTGCCCGGCCCCGTCCGACAGCTGGTCCTGGCCTATCATTTAACGCCGCAGAACAAGATCCTTTTCAAGCGAGCTCGACACCTAAGACTGACCACAACTACTCATGTGAGTGAGAGATTGTAAAATAATGATGCGTAAAAACGACAAATCACCAGTGGTAGTAATAACAAACGAAAATGATTTTCAGAAACTAAAATGTAGTTTGTACTTATGTTGTATTGTATTAGTATTCACGCTAACGTGTAAGACTCGCATGTGTATTATTGGTCAGGTATATTTATATTTTGTTCCCATTCACAACAATAATGTGTATTACATGAATCCAACACATAAGCAACTATACATTTCATTATAATTATGAGGTTACTTCAAGCTCTTAGACTATTAATGCAAAAGCTAAGTCATAAGTCATTATGGAAATTTAAATACATAATATGCTCTCGGCTGTTGGGTGATTTTCTATCATTGTGTGAGTTAAATCAATTTAATCGTGAGCGTAACATTAGTAGCCGAATACTTGACCCTGTTCTATGTAATGCGAATTGCCGTGTGAGCGCTAGTGATGTACCACTTGTGGCTGAGGAGTCTTATTACAAGTCCCTCACTATAGAATTAAAACTTGATAATATGCAATATTTAAAGTCCACCCAGTCATTTACTTTTGATCTTTCAGCTGCAAATTTTGTCGATTTAAATAATGAATTACAGAGAGTAGATTGGCGCACAACTCTAAACGACTTGTCCATGGACAGTGGCTTGGATGTTTTTTACAATATTCTAAAATAATTAATACATTAACATGTCCCATCGCGTACCGTTACGCATTCCGACGCCCATCCCGTAGGACATACTATAATCATACATAATGGCTTTAAAAAAAGTTCTAAAGGAGAAATCGTCTTTGAAAAGGTTATAGCAACCCGTTAGATTATGAAAGTTTCAAAATTTTAAGAAAACGGGCTACGTTACTGGAAAAGGAGTGTTATAATTTTTTTATAGAATTTTCAGAAACTAAAATTAACACATCCCGGATATTTATGGACATTTGTAAAGAAAATCAACAAACAATTTACCTCAAACGATGTACTATAAGGGCTGTGCAGCTTCTGATGGGGCATATATCGCCAATTTATTTAGTGACCACTTTTAGTCTGTTTTTGAGCCTATTAGTTCAAATTTAATAGCTCAAATAGCTCAAACATAAATTCCGTAGAAATAATTGAAGATATTGTTTCAAAATATTTAAAAATTGTTATTAATACGAGTATTGTTAACAACTTGTATAAGTAAGTAACGGGTCTTGATAGGATTGATAATAATTATTAAATATTCCTCCGCATTAGCTTTACCTTTATCTATTTTATATCAGAAATCTTTAACACAAGGAACTGTTCTTGTAGTATAAGAGCCAGGATAGCTCCGGTATCTAAGGGACAAGCCAGCCCTCAGATCGAAAAATATGGCGGTATATCTAAATTGTGTCAGTTCGGAAAAATTTAGAAAAAATTGTTACCAATTCATTATTTGAATCTGTACGTTATATTATTATATATATTAATACTGATCAACATGTGTTTTATTATGGACGACGAGTGGATAGTAACCCGCTTCACTTCATGACTTATTCAATGCCATGAATAACAACTATCGGGTAGATGCTATCTATACAGACTTTGCAAAATGTTTTCATAAAATTTATTATTTTTTTGTTATACGCTGACGATACAAAAATCTTTAGAATTATTAAAAATTATGATGGCTGCAAAATTCTATAACAGGATCTCCTACTTTTTGAAAAATATTGTCTTGAAAATGTAACGTTTTTAAAACTAGGTAAATGTTATGTTATTAGTTATGGTAGGAAAGAAAACACCTATAATTGTAGCTATAATCTTTGTAATAAGACACTTTTTAAGATTCACTCAAATTCGAGACTTAGGAGTTACTATGGACTCAAAATAAACCTTTGTACCTCATATAGATAATATTGTTCAAAAAGCACATAAGCAATTAGGTTTTATATTCAGAATAAATAAACCGTTTAGAGATCCCATAACTTATAAAATTTTATATAACAGTTTTGTTCGCAGTCATCTTGATTTTACGTCCACAGTTTGGCAACTTCATTTTAAATTACATGTCTACAGAATAGAAAAGGTACAAAAACATTTTTAAAATGCCTTCAATTTCGAATTGGTGATTCAATTTTGACATGCGGGCTGCATGTCTAAAACCTCTGCTAAACAACATTACATATCTTTGTTAGAAACTAGGCGAAGTTATTTAGATATTATGATGCTTTTTAAAATCTTAAACTATAAAGTTGATGCCCCCGCATTACTACAGGATATTTTATTTCGAGTAGCCCTTAGGCGCGAGCGAACATGCTTGAGAAAAGAGTGATTTTTTTATATCAAGTGGCAGAACATGTTACGTTAATAATAGTTTCATAACAAGAACCTGTAAATTTTATAAAAAACAATAAAGTCTATCTCGTTCCTTGTCACAGTATCGGGGCTCTGCCATGTCCACTTCCTACGGGGCTTCTTCTTAAAACAGGAATTCATTAAGAAGAGGCCCTCCTTCTCAAGGAAGTTTACCAGAATTTACCCCCTGCTATTTCAACTTCTGACTCCATGTGGTCCCAGACTCGATTCGACACCATTTCGTACTCCCACCTTGGCATTAAAGTCCCCCGTAACAACATTGAAGTGAGCCTTGCAGGTTTTATGTAAGGCCTTAGAAACATCCTCATAAGTTGTATCCACGTCGTCATCGGAATGTGTCGAGGTTGGTGCGTATACTTGTATCACTTTAAGGCTGTACTTCTTATTGAGTTTAAGTACGAGTTGCGCCACCCTACTCGACACACTAGAGATTTCGAAGATGTTGCCTGCGAGGGACTTGTTCACGAAGAATCCCACGCCGCCTTGTGATGGAGTGCCGCCTTCCCCGAAGTAAAATAGGTGACCCGATGTCAGAGTTAAATACAACAGCAGCTTTAGTCCAAATAACCTTGAAAATTTTAAATATAAAGTCAGGAAATATTTTTATCGTTTCTTGAAATAGACACAATTTCATTGTTTCACAAAATGATTTTCTGGGGCAAATGTCACATAATTGCAAGTGTAAACGTATGTAACACGCGCATTGCCAGTACAGCTGTATCCGTACTCGACAACCGAGCCCTTTTACACTCTATTGTTGTACAATTTGTCTAATTCGCTGAAGTAACCTCTTTAGTCTATCATCTTCTGTAATTTAATTGTTTTAACATTAGACGAGTTGTAATTTTACTACTCGCTTCCATTTCAGCTCTACTCGCTAGTGCCATGAACTGTAGTAGGCCCCTCCGAAAAGTGGAACGGTTAGGTTATATGTTAAAATAGATTGTATCAGAGCGTACCAGCGCCCCACGTACCTGCCCCGCCTCCTGCACGCCCGTTACGCAGACTCTTGACACCTTCGGACAGTACCCTATTAATCTGATCCGGCCGTCCCCGGTACGACTTGTATAATATCTGTTTCTATAATGGCTACATCACATACATTTTGTATGAGTAAATGTCAAAAATACAATGCCAGAGAATGGCAGATGGAAGTTATTTGCCATGCTATCTACATGTCCGAACTAACGGAGCAGCCTCTTACACATTTTTTTAGTGAAATAGATTGGAAAAAGTAAAAATAGTAATTGAAATACCCATTCAACCTAAAGTAAACAATGATCAGTTGGTAGATTGTTCTTCAAATAATTAAAACGGGGCAGGCTTTTTGTTGCTTTATTTGGAAGTGGAGATCCTTAAACTGCAAAACACCATCTAATTGCTTAGACAAGCTGACGTAACGTGCCGCCGGTGGCCGGTCCTCGTACAGTCGGCCGCTGAAGTGTGATCTCATATCGTATCACTACAGCTTATATCACCTGCCGTTGCCTACTTTAGGTCAATGGTTTCTTTATTTATATAACCTAAATTATCATACTGAGCACATCATCGTGTAGCAGTTCATATCATGCACCTACCAAATTGCAAGCAACGAGGACGAGTAAGTCGACTTTGACATACGGACGGACAGACGGACACGACGAAACTATCGCCATTTGGCTACGGAAACTACTAGAAAAGGCCACAGTAATAACAATAAACAAAAATTTAATTAATAAGCTATAAAGTGAACACATTTTTTTATCGTGTTATGTCGGACTTGACCACACATGTTCCACCGCGGTGGTCAGTGGCGGGCCGCCAGTATACCCTAGGAAGCTCACTTAGCTGACAGATGGCGAGTGCCATCAGTGCCGCCCTTGGTGAGGTGCCCCGGAACAACAAATCATCAGGGCACCTCTACGGCTAGTCAGCCCCCTAAGGGACCAACTCCATCTCCACAGATGGGTTTGCCCCGCACTACAGGACAACCCCACCGACTTTGGGACAGTGCAATGGGGTGAGATTCCTATCCTCGCCCCTTGCCCCGTTCGCAAATGCGCCTCTTACTGTTGTTCTTTAGTCCTCTCTTCTAGTAAGAGGGGTACCGAGAGCGATTCCTCCTCCTTATCTTTAACCTCCACTTCTTATAAGAGCACCCCTCTTTTCAATTGGCTTCGCCTGTGCTCACCCCAGGCTACTAAGCCACACCGCCAAGACAAGGCTTGAACCATGGTGGGGACCATGGTCTTGGCGCTGCTGCATCGACGCAGAACCCTTTGCAAGAGTGTGCAACGCGGTATCCTCGTGACAGCTCCCACAGTGGTGGCAGTCGGATGTTGGTTCGCGGCGTATGCGATACAGATGCTTTCCGAAGCACCTGTATCCTGTCAGCATCTGTGTCAGTCGGAAGGATAGGCGGCCTTGTTGCCTTTCCAGCCAATTCCTCATGAAGGGTTTTATAATGAAGTGAACACCTTAGTTTATACGCCTTAGGTGTGTTAAATAAAATCACCCAATTTGTAACGAGAAAATGTCATAAAGGAAAAGAGATAAAATTTTGTATTGAATGTGTGATTTACGCGCGCGACTGTCACGAAAAAGTAAAATATCGAGCTTTAACGGTTACACAGACAACAGTTTAATGAGCAGCGCTCACGCCTTTCCAACTAGAACTCTATTTATTTTAAACACTTCCTGTTAACCCTCTAATAGAGGACTTCTGTGCAGGTGCTAAAATGCACTGTAGTCTTTGGAGAATAAATACCCACTGAAAAACATAATATTTAAAAAATACACATATAGATATGTATTAGAATCATCAACTTCAGATGACGAACTTTGTGGAAGATGATGACTGAGCGAAGTAGAAACTTGTAGAAATTGGTAGTCTAACTTTTTTTCCAATAAATTTTTATATTGGATATTGTTAAAAAGCATTCCGATTAATCTACATTAGGCTTCTCTTCGGTTTCACAACATAAGTAAAAGAATCGATAAGAAATAAAAGAAATTAAGGGAAGGGCCCATATGAAAAATCTCCTCTCACCATATTTTATAAAGAACACCGTCATACACTTGTTATAGACGCATAAATTACACTTCGTTGAATATTAGTACAATGTAATGTGGTAATGGGCCGCAGCCAACGGTTGCATGCTAGCGGAATGTTAATACATGTCACTGTGGCTCGATTATAGCAAATTGTTTTCGTAAAATTGGCTAACAACGCCCGCCGGTCGCACCGGTAATTCACCGAGAAATAAGTCACGCACGCTCCCACATCCGACTTGCACGTCGACCTAAAATAACCTGATAGACTTAAGTTTAGTACTCGAAGAAATAAAACCACATCGGCTCTTCCTACTTCCTAGTCCACAATGCTGGAGTGTGTCCACCAGATGGGTCGGGGAGCTCCGTGTCGTAGACGATTCAAGACTGATGCCAATAAAAGATGATGTCTATACATATCCATCCCGAATAATGGACCAAGACCCTGTTTGACCTACATTCACTATTTTTTTTTAAATAGGTAACTGGTTACTGCAGATCTCTGAGAGAAAAGACAAGGTTTCCACAGGCCAGTCTCATTAGTTACCAAGAAGATTTTAAATGTGTCACGACAGTTGACTATTTAAGCTTTGTTTTGTCTTATAAGTTTGCAGCGGGTTTTCTGTTCTTTTAATATATTTTTTATAACATTCTTTTTTTTTGTTTGTTAAAATAAAACTACAAGTTATATACATTTTTAAATCATCATTAAAATGTCTACAATTTCACAAATAATTTGATGTGTGAGGTAAGAAACACTA
>JAFELO010000787.1:244511-261093 GCA_017140195.1 Eumaeus atala
TTTTATATATATATATATATATATATATATATATATATATACATTTAAATATATATACATATAAATAATCAATGTATTCACATTTTATCCCATAAAAGAGTTTTTTTAGTCAGTGTCGAAGCTTTTTTGTGTTGTGAAAAGAAAACCAGTGTTCTATAGATAAATGTCTATATTGAATATTTTAAAGTACTCTACGCCTGCCTCAATACAAACTTTCAGTTTAAACCAGTATTCGAAACACTTTCCACTTCGACGCAGACACATCATTTATAGCCTGTTTTGAGTTAGCGCAACGCTGCATTCTTTTAAGTTTGCAGCTGAATTGGGCCGGCGCCCGGGGAAATACAGTGTTCGAATAGACTACCCCAGGAGGGTACCAGCGACAATGATGCCGGAGCATCCCTCCCTGGACCTTCATGCTGCTTTTGTTGTGAATTTTTGCAACATACTAGGGTTGCATTCCAACTTAAATGCCGTCCACCACCACATGCTGGAATTTGTGCATACATCGGGGAGGATGTCTGCTTTCGTCGCCTCTGCAATCTTGAAGAGAGGCATCTCTCTCCATTATTTGGCTACTCGTAGATTGCGACGACCACCCTCGCTGCTATGCTTGCCTTTATAGATCCCACAGTGGTAATGCCGAAACTGACCGACTCCTCGAGCACATCGAAAAGGCTACGGATTCCTTTCTACAACAGATTTCAGCTAAACTCACGCATTACCGATCACGCGGGTAGGTTTGTTCACGAATTTGCCTTGCACATGGTTTAACACAACTGGTCTCATCGCCCACGCGAATCCCACATGTGAAAGACCATACACCCTCCCTGTAGGACCTCCTGCTGGCCTCCAAGCCGGAAAGCTACCAGGTTTCTGTCGATGCTCCACTGGGCTCGTCAGACCAATATCTTATCCGCAGTTTGGAACCAGTAAAGCGCAGATCGCGGCCACGTTCCCTTGGCTGCCGGCGTATCTTGTACTAAAGGTCAGCAGATTGGGACGGGATACGCCACTTCTTTGTATCTTACCCACGAGGACGGTTTTGTTTCTCGCTGGATGATCCCGACGCTGTTGCTGACGTGGTGCAGCAAAGAATGGAGCTCTTCATTCCGCACTCATCGCTCCCGTGTTTCAATCGCTCCTGCAAACTTGCGCTACGCTGTATGCAAGAGTACTACTGGTGCTTGGCTTTTGCGAAAGCGTCCCAGGAAAACCAGCACATTCGAAAAGGAGTATAATCACTCCTTTAGGTCCTACAAAAGAGTTATTGCTGGGGCAAAGTCCGATTACATCGGCAGAATTGGTGGGAGGATAGTTCGCCTTCTTTCGGGAACTCGTGCTTTCTGGTCTCTCGCCAAGGCTATCCTAGGGAATTTGGCACAGCCGTCATCAACATCTTTGCATTGGAACGTTGACTCGTTGGCCCATGCCGCAGAAGAGAAAGCCGGTCTCCTGGGCTCTCTATTTGTGTCCAACTCTATTTTGGATGACCGAGGAACTCCACCGCCTAGTATCCACCAGTGTGAACACTCAATGCCGGATATTGAGTTTCGGCAGAGTTATGTGCGCAAATAGCTACTCTCCTTGGACATCCACAAGTCGAGTGGGCCCGATGGCATTGCTCCGATTGTGTTGCGGATATGTGCTCCGCGGTTGACACCGGTGCTAACGCGTCTCTTCCGATACTCCTACTTTGTTGGCGTCGTCCCAAGCTTTTGGAAGACGGCTTTGGTGCACACGATCTCTAAAAAAGTTGACCGCGAGGATCCATCGAACTACCGACCTATTGCGATAACCCCCTTATTCTCCAAAAATATGGAAACCATAATTATCTCTTGCGTTATTTAGACAAACACCAAATTTTTAGGGACCGATGATACGGTTTCCGTCAGGTACGCTCGGCTAGCGACCTATTGACCTACTTAACGCACCGGTGGGCGTAGGCAGTTGTGACCTAAGCACTGGCCGTTAATCTGGATACAGCGAAGGCTTTTAATCGGTAAAGCGCTTATGCAGATGACAGTACCGTTGATACACTATACACTGGCCGCACCAATATTTCTCGGGAAAACGTCACCAAGTATCGGAACCAAATTGGGGTCCTTTAAGAAAGGAGCTTACTCCCATCTTACATAACCCCGGGTCATGAGGATGTCTATGCACGGCGGTAGTTACCTATCACCTGCTCATTTGCCCCTTATCCTATAAAAAAGCCCTGTTCAAACGCTGACAGCACAGCTACCGGCAGCTTTCGAATCCCTTTGAGCAGATTTTTATTTTAGGGATTTACCACCTCCACCCATGCTCCTACCCACCTCTCAGTATACGGAGCGAATCATGGGAGATGCACCGCTCACCGGCTCTGTTCCCCAACGTGCAATTCTTGATTCCCTACACATTATCTAAGTGCCCTCTCGTTATTTCACTCTCCCCTTCCCGGGGCCCAACACCACAAAAATAGAAGTTGTCATCCGGCTCGTCAGTCCTAATTATCTCGATGCAGCTATGTCGTTACCTATCCTTCCTCTTCGCGTGCATACATGCGCAAATGTCTTCAACTGCCTAAAGCTCTGTTCCTTTGCGACCAAATCCTGATGATAGACTGGGTCCACTGTCTTTCGTTCGATGCCGTCCAACATGATGTTTCGCTCGTTTCTGTACAAGCTACATTCCCACAGTACATGGTCTCTGCTTTCAGCTTCATGACCGCAAGGACACGATGGCAGGTCACATGACGCTATCCTGTGCAGGCGACCTCTAAAGCACCCGTACCCTGTTAGTATCTGTAAAATAACGTACTCAGGTTCGATTCATTGATATGCCAGACGTATTGTAAGTTCTGGAAAGACACCGTCCACCTATAATTATGTCGTAAACACATAATTCACAACCTATAATTATGTATTAATAATTATGAGACGAGCCTGTATCAAAATTATCTATCATGTCATGGCACTATTCCACCCGGGTGAGGTTGTAGGTACCCAGCGAGAATCTCCTCTCTCTTTTACAAGAACATCGCTTCCCGATCCAATTAGCATTAATTGCTGCATCTCCAGATACGTAATTCGTCGGTTGTCTTGAATCAGATTTTTCACTATTAGCTTAGCCCCTTATCCCGCAAAGTTAGCCGATCACACTAAAATTCGTTACACTAACGATACGTTGGTTACCTTGAAAGAACCTTAATCCATAAACGTTATTTGAGGGGTATCGTATGATTCGTCCGGATTCAGGTGCCACTGGAAGTGATAAAAAATTATAGCGTTCCAAAAATGTTCCTGGCGTAGAACCATTTTTCAGGAAAACACTACAATTTTAGGTAGGTCGTAAAGAATTGGTGGGAAATTTTGTAATTAGAACGTACTTTATTGTACGTGTTGGTAATACTTTCTGAGTGACCATACTTAGTTTGGCCATAAATACTGTTATTATTAAAAATAAAGAATATTGCATTAAATTTGGAATCTGTAATTTTTGTACAATTGTTCATAGTTTTCTCATTTTTGCACATTGTACAATATTTTGCGATATTAAAATGGAGTGGGGTGTTAAAGAGTAAAGAATCGCTGTGGTTACATTACATAAAGTAGGTATGGACACAAATGCACGTGGCTATCCACGTAGTGTTCATACGAAATAGGTGGTCAAAGCAATGAGGGAATGAATTCGTAGAAAATTAGTCCGAAAGCAAAAGATTTTATCTCAGGACATGAAGAGATATCTCTTCTTATAATAACCATGTCGCGTATTTTAAGAGATGGCTTATGACTTGCAGCGAAGAAGAATGTAAGAACATCCTGGTCATTTCCTAATTAATAAATTAAAGATGAGAACGGTGGTAAGATCGAAACAAATACTGAAGCGGTATACACAGGGAAGTCACAGAAAAATTTTGTTTACGGATGAGATTTTTTTACAACAGCTATATAAATTTTTTACAATAATTTTGTTAAAAGTGTATCAAAACATAGGCACAAGTGTGTCAAGATAACACTCTTGGGAAGGTAGTTTAACCCATTAATAACACCATTGCTCAATAACTAAGTATTATCCTTTCGACAAGACTCGGGACCAGATCATAAAGCTCGATCAATCCGGTCCTGGTTAAATTGAACGTTACAGACAGCTCTGAAGCTGAAGACCACCCTTCATCTAGTCCCGAAGTTAGTCCGCTGGATAGTTATTTGTAGCCAATTTTAGAGAGTGCGGCTTGCTCTAAACACTATGATAATTTGGAGTCCCTAAAACAATCCATACGATTGGCAGTGAAGAATTTCACCATGGATAGAGTGCGTGCTTCCATTGAGAAATGTACTCAACGTTTGAAGTACAGTATTGCAGCTTTTATATTTTCAATTGTTTTATAAATTGTATTAAATTAACTCACTGTAAAAGTAATAAATGTTATTTCCAATTAAAAAGTTTTTTCTTTGTTACAACATTTAGGGCAAGGCTAGGTATAGTAGGTATAGGCCGATTAAACATTTTCTTAACCTACAGACCCAACCTAAATTATGGTTTTTCTTTGTCCGTGGAAACCCAACTACTACTACCCAAAGAACCCTGGGTTACCCAAAGTATCACAAATCCGATTCGTTACTGGGCTTGATATTATGTTACATCTATGGTATAACAAGATAGATATCGTGTGAACCTCCTATTGCTTCTTGATTAAAGGAATAAAATAAGATACAAAATACACTTCTGTGCCTCTTGAGAAAATTGTGGTTGTTCACGCTAGTTTCAGTTGGCATGTAACGGCATATTTAAACGCCTGTTTTAGGCAAAAGTTTTTACTCTTTTACATTTTTATCCACATACCCGATCCAAATTTAAACTTCGAAGGTGTATCGTTCACCTTTTTTGCGAACTTTTTTGATGAGTGTGTCAGGTCTCTTACATGGCGCTAATCTGTTTATAATTTGTGATATGGTCGCCTAGATGTGCATCGTATGGCAAAAAACATCGTCTAATGATATACACACTAATAGTTATCGGGTCCCTTTAAAAAAAAAACTCTACTGATAGAGAATACAGCACCTTAAATTGGCAGGATGTTATCAAGGAGACAATAATATGAGTAGGTAATTCACAATAGATGTATTACCAATAATGAAATACCAAGCTTTATCACAAATAACATTAAGATTATTCCATCTGTTCGATTAGTAACCCTTCGGGATTCGGGGTTTAGGAGCAAATTATTTTCAGTCTGAAGGTTAATTTAAATTGAATGCCTACATCAATATTATTACCCTTGGCATGACATTTTTCATTAAAACACACGTGTAAAATATCAGACGCCATATTTAAAAATAACAATCGCCGTTCGAATTTTGAAATAGGGGCGAATTAATTTGACAAGTGCGCCACAATAATTATGTATCGGAAATCATTACAAGCGAAATTAATAATTGAAAAATGCAAACCAATATTTATGGGCAAGACCGTGAAATTAGGGTCCGATGGCTGAAACCAATCACGTGTGGTTTACTGGCATCCAATATAAAATGACCTTTATAGTGGTAACCCCAAAAACTGTTGGAACTTGCTAATAATTATCGGACCCTAATATTATCAAATGACAGACAGACGGCAAAGCAAATAAATTGTACAGGTACTTCACTATTGTGGCATATGCCACACGTCCATTACGTACATGGTGAAATAATAATTATTTAATAACACTTGATCACGAAGGTGCTATACCAATTTCAAGACAAGTTCAGTCAAGTGGTCTCGCCAAGATAATTAATTAAAGATAAATAAAGGTGCTGGACTCAAGATGTTCCGCATGTCCTGCGAACTAGAACCGAATTGACGAATGCTTGTTCAGTAAGAAGTGAGTATTCGATTGTCACCAATAATAAAAATATTTCAATTGGTTCAGGAAGCGGATGTTAGGCCAGTTACTAGTGCGGGCCCCGGATAAAGCTCAAACATTATATATAAATATGATACAGGTATGTACCTACCTGCATATATCCTACGATATACATTGTTAGCGATCCGCCCCGGCTTCGACCGTAAATAGCTGGGCAAAATTATACACTTATATTCCTCGGGAGTTGCTTTATCCATGGGTGAAAACTCCATGAAAATCCGTTGTGTAGATTTTGAACAAATAGGAACAGACAGCTTTTAGGTACTTTTGGTGTATAATAAATATTGATAGAGCGTATCTTTGTGTGAATGTTTTCTACTCTTCTAGTCTAAAAGTACTGAGCTGATTTATAGATTGAACTTATGCTGTGGAAGCAAAGAGAAGCCCAACACAAGCTGTGTTGGGCTTCTCTTCATTCATTCAGATTCATGAGATTGCTATGAGTGCTCGTCGACATGACACGACCCGCCAGCCCCCCTCCCTCTCCCCCAGATGAGGGAGACGCATCCCGATATTAGTAACAGCTAACTTAACTATTATTACCATAGCCAGAGGGACCGAGAGGTCACTCCTCCCCCGACTCTGCCGTCTCTGGGGCTGATTGCGCGCGGCAGCTAAAATGGCCTCGGCGCTAACGTGAACGTTTCGCTCATGGAGAGGACCTTGCGTGGAGGGCCAGTAACACCCTTCGCTCCCCCGGCCTCCACGCTCAGTCACCATCACCATCACACACACACACATACCTCAGTTTTTAGTCGAACGTGTGAGCTGTTATCTGACTTGGCGTGTGCATGGGTTGCAGAGTATGTTCCGCATCTGTCCCAGGGGACGTCTGCGTGTCCCTACATCCGTTGTGCGTTGTCGTGTCTGAGAGCGTGTTTGCTGCAAGTGTTTGAGTGTAGTCGTGGTGCTGTCGTATTCGTCCGATAGAACATATCAGGGACGACGACCAATGATAGTCTTACAGTTTGGATCATAGTCCACTGGTCTTGTAACGCGAGGGTAGATAGATGTTACAATCTGGAATAACAAAATTATTGTTATTCCAGAAAGTGAATCGCGGGTGTGCCGTTGCACCAGCTTCAGTTCATGCTAAGCGCGTAGCATAAATTATATTTCGAGCCGACTGGCGACGGCGTGCAAAGCATAATATTACATCTATTTATCTCAGTGGAACCTCAAAATGGCGGAAACGGACACAATGAGCACTTACACCGCTCCTTCTTCCGGTACAGTCGCGCGTGTAACGCTTCTCTGCACCTGGCAGTTGCGTCTGATCAATACTTAGAGATTACTCCTAGTGAAACAATTTACACGCTCGGTATAAAGACAGTAGTTGAACAGAGACCGACCTAGCGTAACACTTTAATTTCAACACGCCACTTCTATCGGCAAATATCGGCAAAATGCGGCTATCACACCAAAAATTAAAACTAAGACATTCACATCTTCATTTATTTTCTCGTTAATTCGCACTTATACAAAAAAATTTTATCCTCTACTGTATTGAGCGCCAGTTTCGTAAATTTGCTGCAATATCGAATGAATAATAACAAATGACAGCCACCGAAGTCGTTGCGTTCTCGCAACGACTTCGGTGGCTAATTATTTAAAACGAACGAGGCTAATTTATTCAAAATAAAAATTGTGTTTATGAAACACCGCCACCATCTCACACCGAGTGAGCCGTGGGGCCGTACAAATCTATGCGAATTTCTTTTTTACCTTCGGAACACACCTACTGGATGTGGGTACGTTTCATTGATTACAGTTTGTAAACCCGTGATATGATTCTAAGAAATTGATTGCTTATGAAATATTTTATCTTAGTGAAGCTTGAACAAATATTATGTTAGTCACAAGTCCTCCACAATGCATGACTGATAATATCATCGGAAAGCTTACGCTGTGTTTGTAGACAACAGTTGAAGCGACTGTGGACATAGTTTCGACGGTGATAAGTTTAAGAACAGATAATGTGTTATTGAGTCACAGTAACCGTGAAGTTCCTATTTAAAATATTGCCTGCGGGATGCAGCGATTTCGTCCTCGTTTTTATTCCATGATGGGAGGGCAGCCCACCACGATTTGAGAGAAATCGGGCGCGACCGAGTAAGGTAAGAAATCTGTAACTGTTATTAGGAATTGACTTAAGTTTTCCCTCTGATCTCGCGATGTGCGGCCGAACATGTTTATCACTAGACCGCTTGTCGAGCCGACTGTGCGCTGTACCTGTGGGACTCGCAAGTGGCGCGTATTGTCCCACGCCCCCTGTGATGAGAACGCTAACGCAACTTTTCTCTTTTCGCAATATTCTACCTGCGCACTGCGGACTGCGTGCTGCCCACACGACGTACTTGCAGACTCCAATTGCACAATTTACTGTTTACTTCACGCTTATCTTACTAACGGAATTTATTGTATAACGAGCAGTCGAAGTCGTTCAGTGAAAATATCGACGTCCACGACGAGACCACCACGCGGCTCGGTGGAGTAGGGACTACACTACTATTACTATTGCATGAGTAATGCACTTGACACTCACTTTAGTACATAATTAACTTTATTACTCTGCAATGCTGCCAAATTGGGCAGGCATGGCCGGGAATGTACCTCACGCTGCTTATGTAAAATTACCTCCTGTCATGAAAGTGGCTACGCTGTCTCGTTTTTTATTGCTTGTGAGTTGTCGGTGGCTCTCTATAGGGGACTAGGCAAGAATTATGTGGATGTCTCTGGGGATTCGTAGTCATGAAAAGCCTTTGATTGTTCGTTTGCCAGCTCTGCTATAAACAGTAAACATACGTATTGCAATGTGTCTGGGGGCGTCGGTGGTTATCTATAAGACTGGGTGCTCGTTCACCTGCCTGTGAAACAAAGGAGACTTTTAAGGGTCCCATACCTCACACAAAAAAATGGAACCCTTTGAGGACCGGTTTGTTGTCCGTCTGTCAAACCTAGGGTATTTCCCGTTGATCTAGCCTCTAGGACCTAGAGTCCAACAATTTGGCAAAGTATAACACATAAGCGCTAACTAATGTGTGCCAACGTATATGTATGTATGTATGACGTGTACGTAATTCGGTGGCGCTAGTTCATATGCCGCTGGTACGGAACCCTCGATTCGCGAATCCTTCTCGCACTTGACCGGTTTTGTAAATTTTTGACGTCACGAATAAAAAGCAATTTCCCACATAGTGATTAATTTGTGTTAGTGAAACAGTAGTCAAAGAAGTGGGATACGTGAAACGGCAGATCTGTGCAGTCCGGACTGCGGATGTTCTGCGATCAGGTTCTATATCTAGATCAGCTGGGACCCCTTATACATCGCCTACCACCCAGCACTTGGCGCTACCATATCCTATCAGTCCTATTATCCTAGTAACATTCTAGATGCGACCTCTCCCCCCCTGGAGAAGGGTTTGCGCGTGAAGAAGTGGGCTTTCACGCGCAGCAGCTGAATTTGGCTTTGCATCATCGTAGGAGCCCCTACGGCGGAAGAGCTGGTTGGGCCGTCACGACTAGTTTTTTACTGGACCAACACAAGTAACGTGTTCTGGACGTCCGGGGACGTACTTCTGACGTCATGTGGCAGGCGCTAGTACCTCCGCTACGTGTCGTGCCGCTGGTGACAGTCCGATTGCCCATTTCTTTTGCATGCAGACGAGATGACGTCATGTGTGGCCCAATATGGGCACGTCACAATTTTTTGTGTATTTGAGATTGTCTATTTTGTCGACAGCGCGTGAGGGACACATTCGTCATTAGTGCACAGCCACTCTTCAGTTTCAGTATGCACATATCTAAAAATTGCAATGAAACCGTGCGGATATTGTATCCGATCGACGGAGGCGCAATGTGAATTTTGACTTAAACTCCCCTCAGTTTAGGTACTTTTGTGGTCACTAGCACCAGGTAGCGCCAATGCTGC
This sequence comes from Eumaeus atala, assembly GCA_017140195.1. Taxonomy (NCBI): domain Eukaryota; kingdom Metazoa; phylum Arthropoda; class Insecta; order Lepidoptera; family Lycaenidae; genus Eumaeus; species Eumaeus atala. The sequence continues at coordinate 254,333 of JAFELO010000787.1, forward strand.
ATTGTATGTGAAATGGACGGCAACGCTTATGCTCACACGATACCGGCAGAAAGAGACGGCGTCGCGTTTTGTGTAGTGTGTGTCTACGGTGGCCCACTGGCGGGGCAGACCGCAGGCAGCTCATTGCCTGAACCTCCACCGGAAGGCTTGCACTCCTCGTTTGTTCTATAAAAATAGCCAGTGAGTAAGATTTGTTTGTTATATAGAATAAGGGGGCAAACGAGAATTCGCAGCCTTTAGATCACTACCGACTCCCATGGACATTCGTATGATTGTTACGCAGATGCATTATCCTCCTATCATCCCCCCCNNNNCCCCCCCCCAAATGAGCCACCGGCTAGTCACAAACCACACGAAATGCGACTGCGACGCTGTCAATTTACGGCGGTATTATGTGAGCGAGAGGTACCTCCCCGGTCGAGCCGGCCCAATGCATAGGAGGATGTAGTGTCATACACTATGCTTGGCCCTACCTCCTGCTATGCAGCATTGCACTACTTCCTCCTACGCAGCATAACACTACCTCTTCCTAAAAGAGAACCTATTCCTGATCCGCGCCACCAGCATCATGACAGTAGTAAAAGCTTTTCTCACGCAACGAAGCTCGTCCTATGACTGAAACCTCAGATGTATACTTGGGCTATCATTGAAGCACTTGTACTAATCACAACTAAAACACAACACGTCTTTCTTTATTGAGCCCCACAACGCCCCGGCCACTTGTCTAACGTTGTACAGTAGCTGTGTCCGTATCTGTAATCTATTTTTTAATTTAAACCGATTTCCGGTAGCAGGACATTGGCCCGTCACTTCAGATTGTATACAATCGTCGACTTTTTTTAACATCGGCCGTCACATCCTTTTGAATCGCCTCAAGTATCAATGAACTTGTTTGGAGTTGGACTTTGTTATTTATTGCCTATTCTCTGATAGCCTGCCAACGGGTCACAGGAGGTAGGGTGGTAGGGTGAGCACGCTGTACACAGTAAGCAGTAGCTTCGTTGTTTCTATTTCTTAGGTCCCGTGCCACTGAAGAACTAAACTTTTCGTTTCGTCCTTACATGATTACTTTTTTGTCCTACTGTCTGACCGTCGCAGTTGAAATATTTATACTTCGAAGTGTGCAGTATCACTCGCGTTACCAACAAGACTCTTACTACGGCATACACGTTAACTTTCGAAGCCGTCCAGCGGTCCAGCCGTCCAGCGGTCCAGCCGTCCAGGCTGTAGTGGGCAACATAGAAATGTACATAAGTGGGTACAGTTTTTGAATTAGATAGTACCATGCTGCATAGGAGGAGGTAGTGCCGTGCATGACACTACATCCTCCTATGCAACGGAATTGAGCTGGCACGACCGAAGAGATGGTATCTCTCGCTCACTTGATACCACCGTAAAGTGACACCTTCGTTGTTGCGTTTCGTGCGGTTTGTGAGTAGCCGGTGGCCCATTGGGGGGGAGGTGCAAAGGAGGGCAACGCATGGGCATAATTATGCTGATTTTCATGGGCGTCAGTAGTCGTTGCAAAGCTCCGATTTCTTGTTTGTCCCCCTATACTATGAAAAAAAATACGTTCGAAAGACATCAACATTCTGACACGGCCGGGTAAAAAAATACAAACTATTCTAACGCCCTGTGTATTATAGTCACCTAGAGAAAGGATTTGAGCACAGATGCGCCGCACACCTTTGCGAAAGGTGCGTGATTTGGCACAACACTGCCGATGCGCAGGCGCACGCACGAAAGCTCTAATTGTCATTCCGTCCTCGGAGCTTCCTCTGCGGACATTGTCTGGGCTGCTCTCCTAATATGGACACGCTTTGATAGTTCAAGGATGTACTGACAGCTCGAAAATTTTATTATTTACAAAACGAACACGTATCTTTGTGTATATCTATTGTCGGCATCAGCTTTTCGTGTACTATCCATTGTTGGCGTTAATATGCCTGATTACATAAGCTTGAGTAACAGCAGCGTCCACGTGGCTTAGACGCCCGCTTCACTCGTGGTTGCATAACCAGGCCAGAGCTGCATAGATCTGGCCGGTATCACCGCTTTCCTCAATCAGTTAAAGCTTTCATAAGCGACTACTCAATTTGTCTTTAAAATAAAAAAGGTATTTTATGTAATATAACTATGAAGTACCGAGGTTTTGGCTTACTGTATAAGTATTACAGTCTCACTTATTAGCGAATTTCATTATTGTGGGTCACCGGTAAAGTACTCTTTAGCTTTCTTTTTTTATGAAATAAGGGGCAATCGAGCTGGTGGATAGTGAGTACCGCCGCCCATAGACATTCGCTGGACTAGGCGTCTTGCCGCCCTTTAAGGAATAGGTATGCTCTTTTCTTTAGTCACAGTTTTATTAAATGTTACTTAAAAAGTTGCTTTTAACATATAAGTGTCCATATGTTACTAGAGTATAATGTTAAAGACATCATCGATGGTAAAAGGATTGCTGCCCATTCAATTAAGGTAGCAGTTGGTGGGATCCTTAAAAATACAAAATTTGGGCGAAACCTTGCCATATGGCATACATCTTTTGACATAAAACCGCTGATATGTTCTGCGAAAAAAGTGCCAGAAACCGCAAATCATGCGTACTTCGCGTTCCACCAGGACGCAAGATGTTATGCGTGCGAGAATAAAGCGATGCAACCCCTTCCCCGCCGGCGCGCATTACCTGCCGCAGCCTGTTGCGTGTTGAACGTTGATATAGTGTGGACATACCGCATCGTCCATAATCTTACCGACTATAATCGCGGCTTGCTTTTGTAAGTGGTTGTGTTTTTGCTACATTGCAACTGAAATCTCTTGTGCACTGGCAGACGTGTATGACGCCTATGCTGTCGTGTTACGGATGGTCTTTATGAGTACGATGAACCATGGGACAGAGTGAAAGAATACAACGCAGCTGTAAGGCTGCCGCTCATAATAGATTTTCGTTTATAAAAGTGTCTGGAAATAGCCCAATTGTTTATTGACACAGTTTAAACTCTTAGTAAACAGCGGTGTGCAGGTGAAGGGAAATGTTGATGATATATTAAATTTACACATTGTAATCAACTAGTTAAACGGACTTTACATCAGTTTGTTTAAATATTTTAGGATCCCGATGTCTCAGATGTTTTACAACAACTATGGTTTAGAGTAGACTGATCACGGAGGTGACAACAGGACATTTGTGAGTCTGTTTACCATGGTTGATGTATGATATACGGATGGTTGAAACGTCGTGAAGATTCAAAATACTTATCCATGTAATGTTAACGCAACAGGTGGTGACTAGAGCTCCAGATAGACATGCAATTCGCCATAGACACGTCTAAGGATGTAAATCGCATACGTAACACACAACGCCATTGAATATCATACCCACCTAAAAGTACCCGAAGAATTATTTAGTTGTTCCTATTAATGCAAATAGTACTTATGATATCTTGCTGTCTTGAGGTGTTATGTTTAGTTTTTGATTTTATTATATTTCCCACTGGGTCCCAAACAGAGGTAGGAAATAAGACATCTTCTTTTTTAAATTTGGATGTTTTTTTTTAAATTTTAATAGCCTCACAGATCATCCTTGGAAGGAATCGGTGTTCCCTTGTGAGGATTTGCGCTTTTACAAATCTAATGTAATGACACGGGCCAACTTCAGCATGCTCACAGACCGCAGATTTTGTAACCGTTTCATATCGGCTATACGTTCTTTAACGCGAGTTCTTATAGATCTTTTACTTTGCCCTATATAGGAGTGTCCAGTCACAATCAAGCTTTACACTCTTGCATCTTGCAGAGGGATATGGTATTTCACTAATGGTAAGAATTGACTGATATATGTATATATATGTAATAAACGAAGAGAGAGAGAATGAGCTAGGGGTCTACAAGCAACGGCAGCTGATTGACGCCTTAAAAGATGCTTGGGAGGAGATTCCAGATGAAAACGTGAGGTATTTAATCCAGAGTATGCATACGAGGCTTCTAGAGTGTATTGCTAAGAGAGGAGGACATACTCATTATTAGAAAGAAGATACAAAAGTGACAAGAACAGTAGTTTGTCTTTTTCCGGTGATTTCTTTTGTTCGTTTTTCATTGAAAATGGCCAATTTTATTATGAACATAAAAAAAAAACAATTCATGATCATTGTTTTAAGCAATTGTTAGCCAATATTATAGTCAATAACATTATTTAAGTAGCTTTATTGTAATGCGTAACATTCACGTAAGCTTAAGACATCAATCGTATTTAAAGTTAATAATGAAAGAGTAGGGGACACCTTCATTATTAACTTTAATAAGCATCTGTGGAGGTGGAGTTGGTCCCTTAGGGTGCTGACTAGCCGGTAAGGTGACGGTGCGTTTCCCCGCGTCAAAAAAAAGGAGTCACGGATCACAACTGCAGTGTCAACTAACTAATCGAACGGCAGCTGTTAGTACAATCTTGGTGTTTCTATCGTATTTCATTGATAAATAAAGTTCAAGTATACAGTATCAATTAAAATATTGATGTCCCGGTTAGCCAATTAGGAATTTAACTGGCATAAGTACAAATTTCGATTGCATAAGTTCCGAATAGAGGTAATTAATTAGGTGTACAGCAGTGGCCAGTATAGAGAACTCACAGCTAAAGAGTCGTTCAAATACCCCCCTTAACCCCATTTGGTGCGGTGTAGCGAGATCTAGCTCAAACCCTGCTCCTATTATCTCGTGTAAGATTTGTACAAATGTTCATTTTTATGGCAGTTTGGGCTTAGAAACAATGGTGGCGTCACGTAGAGGCAGTGCGCAAATTATATGGCAGAATGTTACAAGGAAGCTCCACGCTACTGCACCTCCCACAACTACAGTTTCCGACTGTACCACAATCCCCATTATTGTAGGTATTCTGCCCTTTCTTCAAGTTCAAGTTTTGTTTTTAGAAAAAAAATACGTCGGGGTGAGGGGGACCTCTAAGTGAAGTTAGGTGTAGGCGCCCCGATGAGTCTTGTGTTCCACGGTCCACCCGCAGCACCTCGGTCCCCAGCGACTCGTGGCGTTTAGCTGACGTGGCGCACAAATACCACGTCAACAGTCCAGTAAAATATTTTGGTACCCTAGTTGCCCCTGTGCTGAACACAGAGTTAACCTCGGCGTCCTATGCCATACATGATGTAGGATCACCACGCGTTGACAACAATCCGCAATTAAAACATTAAACTTAAAATTCATTCCACATGAGGCAACATGATAGATTTTTGACCCACGTTTTATACTGTCGGTATACAACTAGTATTTTAACAAAATAACATTATTTTAGTAATAAAATGAGTTTTAATGTATTTATAAATCAACGGTTTAAACGGAATTATAAATCAATGGTTTAAATGCTAAATGTTGCATTTTCTTGTAGGTGTCATGGCGTCAATTGGACATCGCCGCTCGTCAACACTGAGTTGCCTAAACAAGTTGTAACTAAACGAACGAACGAACTTTACTGAACACATTATTAATCTCAATGATTATATTTAAGCTGGTTGATTTAAAGTTCTCTTGTATGTAACATTTTTATGATGTCATAATGCCTATTGTTGGAGTAACAGACTACACAAATTGAAACTGCTTTCCTCGTCGTATCTCACGCTCACATCAAGACCCGCCGTGTTGTGACGGCGGTGGCACAGCTGGGATGCAGGAAGGAGAGCAACTGTCTAAAGACAACAAAAATCGGCGGAACTCAACGACTGGTTTGGTGGTTATTTATATGTGTCGTCGGTAGTCACAAAAAATGTCGGCTGTTCCTTTGTAAGACGCCCGAGGGGCGGCGTCGTGAACGCAGAGGGACAATAGGTGGCAGGACAACAGAACAGCGTATTTATAATTGTTAACACTTTTTTCAAACAGAATATACAAAAGTTACAACAAGAGTCAGTATGACGGGTCACACGGCGCCGACCTGCACGATGGGCAGCGCCAGCTGGAGCGCGTTCTCGATGTACTTGGAGCTGTTGCCGGCCTGAAACATCATGTGTACACGTTTATAAAGTGTCAACAGGGCATCAGTAATGACTATGCGATCACCATAAAGCCGCATACTTGTTACGAAATATTTGCTTTGAAACTGAGTATATCGGATTGCTCGCCCCTCCAGCTGCCAGGAAACATGATAAATAGACGGTTTTTCATGGCTTTTATTTATTGACTCGTAACAGAAAATATGAAACATCATCAAACGCTTTGTATAAACCGCGACAAATACCGTAAAAGTAGTTTTATAGTAACGAGTAACATTCGCGGAGACTTGAGATGTAAGTATCATGAAACGTATACGTATGTGTCAGCACGAACACCGAGCACTGGTGATGCGGCCATGTTGCAACAACATTCGAATTTTGTACGTATTGAAGTGCGCACGCAATCACGTGCTCGGTGGACGCTAATTAAATCCAATAAAACTGCGTTAACCAGTGATTACTTCGTAATTGTTATTGATTGATTTGAGGAAGATGGATTATAAAATTGTCGTCTACATTTTATTGAAGTACTGTCCCCAACCCGATGTTCGACGCCGACCTGCGTGCTGGAGAATAACATCCTAATGAACATGCCTGTTGATCGTCGCAGGACTATATATAATAAAAAAAAATCTGACTACAGAATAAACACAAACACATTAATATTTATGCAAAATGTTTTATGTGATTTACTCTGTTCTTATTTTTTTATAGTAGCAGTGTTCAGCACCATCGATCGTTCAGTGAATCGGGAGGGATGGGGGGGGGGGT